>CAWUFW010002873.1:1735000-2016199 GCA_963921515.1 Calotriton arnoldi | reverse complement strand
CTTGGTCTCCGCTCCAGGATGGCTGAGTACATGAAAAAGGCAACCAAAAACCTTGAGGCTAGCCAGGAACTTCAAAGGCCTGGCATGACCAAAGAGCTGTTCTGACTGTTTACCAGCCAGGACAGAAGGTGTGAGTGTTGGAGCCAGTGGCCCCAGCAGCTCTCCAAGACAAATGGAGTGGACCCCACACTATTGTTGAGCAGAAGGGTGAGGTCACTTACTTAGTAGACCTAGGAACACCCAGGAGTCCCCACAGGGTTCTCCATGTCAACAGGTTAAAACCATATGTGGACAGGGCAGACATGGGCTTGCTCATGGCTACTGATGAAGGGCAGGAGGAAGAAGTGACCCACTCCCTGACCTGCTCTCACAGAACCCTGACGATGGGTCAGTTGATGGTGTAGCCTTGGCAGGCAGCCTCACTACCCAGCAACAAACTGATTGCAGGCAAGTCCTCAATCCAGTTTAGACATATGTTTTCCACTGACACCCAGTCAGACCACCTGAGTGCACTCATGAAGTGGACACTGGGGACAGTCTGCCTATTAAAAACAAGATTTATAGGCAACCTGACCATGTCAGGGACTGTATCAGGACTGAAGTCCAGAAAATGTTGGAATTGGGAGTTATTGAACCCTCAGATAGCCCTTGAGGCTGGTCCAGTAGTCCTAGTGCCGAAACCTCACACCAGTGGTGGAAAAGAGAGATGAGGTTTTGTGTGGACTACAGGGGTCTCAATGCAGTCACTAGGACTGATGCCCATCCAATACCCAGGGCAGATGAGCTCATAGATACTTTGGCCTCTGCCAAATATCTCAGCACATTTGACCTAACAGCTGGCTACTGGCAGATCAGACTAGCTGATACTGCAAAGCCCAAAACAGCATTCTCAACCCCTAGTGGGCATTATCAATTTGTGGTAATGCCCTTTGGTCTGAAAGAATGCACCTGCCACTTTCAGAGGTTGGTGAATACAGTTCTCACAGGACTGGAAGCCTATAGTGCAGCTTATCTAGATGATATTGCTGTCTTTAGCTCCACCTGGGAGGATCACCTGGTCCACCTCAGGAATGTTTTACAGGCCCTGCAAAGGCAGGCCTGACTATCAAGGCCACTAAGTGCCAGATGGGGCAGAGTCAGGTTGTGTACCTGGGCCACCTTGTGGGTGGAGGCCAGGTTCAACCTTTGCAGAGCAAGATCCAGACCATCATGGACTGGACTGCTCCCACTACCCAGACTCAGGTGAGAGCCTTCTTAGGCCTGACTGGGTACTATAGGAGAGATTTGTCAAGGGGTATGGATCAATAGTGACACCCTTGAATGACTTAACTTCTAGAAAATGCCCAAAGGTTCAGTGGACAGTTAGCTGTCAAAAGGCATTTGATGACCTCAAGCAGGCCATGTGCACTGCTCCAATTCTGCAGAGTCCTGATTACTCCAAAGTTCATTGTTCAAACTGATGCATCTGAATTGGGGGTAGGGGCTGTACTGTCACAATTGAATGAAGAAGGTCAGGATCAGCCAGTAGCTTTTATTAGCAGAAGGCTGACCCCTAGAGAGAAACGTTGGTCAGCCATAGAGAGGAGGCCTTTGCTGTGGTCTGGGCTCTGAAGAAGTTGAGGCCATACTTGTTTGGTACACACTTCCTGGTTCAGACAGACCATAAGCCCCTCTTATAGCTAAAACAAATGAAGGGTGAAAACCCCAAACTGCTTAGGTGGTCCATTTCCCTACAGGGGATGGACTTTACAGTGGAACATAGGCCTGGGAGTAACCATGCGAATGCAGATGGACTCTCTAGGTATTTCCACTTAGAACATGAAGACTTAACTGGGCAAGGTTAGTTTAATGTCCCTACGTTTGGGGGGTTGTGTAGGAGAGTAGGATCTGCTTCACATGGGTACCCCCACTTTTTGCTGATGCTTCACTGTTTTTCGACATTAGTCTGGCTGGGGCCCTGCTAATCAGAACCCCAGCCTAGCTGCTTCTCCTCTCTAAAATGGTTTCCATGTGCCTTAGGCACATCACTGATTGGGATCTGGAGTGCCCTTATAAGTCCCTAGTATATGGTATACTATGTACCAAGGGCATAGGTACCTCAGAGGCCTGCCAGGGGCTGCAGCATGTATTATGCCACCCCTGGAAGGCCATCCAAACTGACACCACAGGTCTGCTACTGCAGCCTGGGTAAGGTGGTGCATGCAGAACTCCGATCCACTCTTGGATCCACCCGGACACTTTTCTCTTGGCCGCCAGCAGCACTTTGCAGCAGATCGCCATTCGAAACGACGACGAAACCCGACCCCGAAAGGCACCTATGCACCCGGCTTCCCTGGGTGAGGTAACACGAGTACTCCGGTGCTCCCGTGGGTAGAGACTCTTCAAAGTCCTAGATCTCAAAGGGTTTTGTCCTAGTCCTCTTTAAAGTGTCCCTTTCCTCTATTTTCCCGATCCCGACTTTCTCCATAGAAGTTAACGGCGTATCGCGGTTGTGTATTTACACTGCACGCGTCTCCCGTGGGTCCCCTGTGTCACTACCTTGGGTGGTTCCTTGTGGTCCAAGCACTTCTAGAGGCTCTAGGCCTAGTGTCTAGTTCAGTCGTGGTTCGCATACCACTTTATTGGTATATGGTTTGGTACGCCCCTAGGGCCCAAACGTGTATTTGTGCTATTACTGTGATTTAAGATCTTATAACCTATGTATTTCGAACTCTAGCCTCATAAAGAGACTAGAGGGGTGTGTTTAGTAATAAATACATATATTTTGAATATATACCTGGTGTGGTGCTCTTTCATTTGGTCACTCAAGAGATTATAGACTGGTAAAACAAACTGCTTTACATTCCTTCAAGACTTAGCCTGAAGGCTGCTCTCCACAGCTACCACTAGGATAGCTTTCAATAAGGTTGTCTTTAACCTACCTACCATAAGAGTCGATTTGGACTGGTGCAAGGTGCCCACTATAATTAGTGGACAGCATATGCCAGGCCAACTTCTCACATACTTTGCATGCCACTTCATCACTACATCGCAGCTGTGACATTGGGAGTTCCTGCATCAGTTGTACGATTACCTCTCAACTTCGAAGGTAAGTTTTAAATATTGTTGAATAAAAAAAAAGTATATATGTTCACTGACAAAAAACAAAGGTTAAAGTTACATTATAGTAAATATCGACAGGTATTGGTGCTGAAATGAGTTAAAAACTCAAAAAACACTCAAACTTGCCAGTTATAGTTTAGTGAGCTAACTGTAACTTATGCCGCACCATGCACTGCTTATGACCTCACATATTCCATCACTCATGACATGTTAAATAACATCATTGATGACATCACCGATGACAACTCAAATGACATCAATTGGGTTATATTTTGACTACGTTTGAATTCTTTTTTTGGGCGGACGTCTATCTTGAGAGGCTTTGTTGTTAACAGACTTCCTCATTTACTGCAGTATTCTCTGTAGGAAATACTTTCAGTTTTACAGCTTTTAATTCTATCAATGTGGCAGTGAGGTGCGCCACACTTTTGTCAAAAATACAGAATGTTAGCACTCTAGTTGCTCAGTAGAACACTGTGGTAAAAGAGTTGGTCACCAGGGAGTTCATTGGCAGTCAACTGCTGGTGTTTGAAAGTATGTTTCAGTCTGCATGCCTGATTGTTTTACTGACATGGAAGGGGAAGATATTTAAAAACTCATAGAAAATGTGACCTAATTTTGCTTTTTGAAGCACAAACTATAATTTCTAAATTTATAATGAATCTCCTCATTTTGTTAACTTCTAACAGAAATATTTTTAGTTTTGCAGCTTTGATTTCATGAAGATGGCTTCAGGTGTGGCACAGTTTTGTCATAAATACGGAATGTTTGCATTCTAGTTTTTCATTATAACACTATAGGAGGATGCAATAGAACACTGGGAAATTAACTGACAGTTGCTGCTGCTGATGGAAGTACGTTTTACTCAGAATATTAGACTTTATTCTCATAAGGATGATAGTGTGAATTTACGGAAAGTATGCTCTCATTTTAGCTTTTGTAGCACCTTCCATAACCTCTACGACAAAATTATGAGCAAAAACAGCTTTCTCTCAAACATAGTTCACCTAAACCCAGCAGACGATCAGCATTTTATGTAGGGTAAATTCACCTAAGAATACAGCATAATTCCTAAAATCAAGAAATGATTTATTTTGTGACTAAAATCAGTTATCACGCTTTATAGGTGCTGTTTTTTGTGATCCCCAAAACATTTTTTTCTACAATGCATTTCAATGGGCATGTCCCAGAGTCCTATAATGTCTGCCACAACATGTTGTCCATGTTGTGGACAGCAAATTAAGGGGGCACATGCCCTTTGGGCTCAGGATGTGCTTACCCTAACCCCTTCTGTATTTTTTTAATTCATTTTCAGAACACAGGGATCAAGTCCCTGATCCCTTTTATGGTTGCCACAACATATTGTTCAGGTTGTAAGTAACCAGTCAGGAATAACGAGCCTCCTTTAAAGTGGTCAATCATAGTATACTTGGACATGTCCTGCCCAGATATCTATATATTTTTCTCTCTTAATTTCTCAAAAACCACTGAACAGATTCACGTCATATCACAAAAAGCACGCTTTCTGAGTAAAGACCTAACTTTATGCCAACTTTGATGTAATTCTGTTCAGCTATTTACTTTGCATCGCTGTTCAAAATCCCTATGGAAATTGCGTGGTGAAATTGTGCTAGGGACCCCCCTTTTCTCGGCCCACGCTTGACAGATAACCCCGAAACGTTCTGTGAAGAAGCTGCGATGGATGAACTTTTAATTGGAACATTTAGCGAATATTCGTCAGACAGCACCAGAGTTATTAGTGAAACAAAAAACGTTCTTGCTGTGGAAACTCTGACCTAACAGTAACTACGGATTTTGTGTGTGTATAGTGTGTAAAGTGAGGTATGGTTCTGGCTGAAATCACTGATGTTCGCCAGTTATAGTTAGCAACACATGCATACCGTTGTTTGGCGGATTTTGTTTATGCCACTGCATTTTTCCATGTGTATTTCTTTTGATCTGTTCAGCCAAGGTTACAAGGGGTTACATTTGTGCAATAAGGTAAAACTCATTCCATACTAGTACAATCAGGAGAGTAGTTTGCCTCTGTAAAGTAATGGTTAGATATTGTCTCTGAGGCAATATAAAGTGTTTCTGTAATGTCGCATTTATTGTAGCAACTAACTCAAATGCAACCTTTGCATAATAGTAATGAATGTGAATTTATTAGTACAATTGCTTTAAGTAACATGTCTTATTGGGCTACATTTATTTTCACTCCCATAGCATTTACATACTTTATTTAAACTTAATTAGACTTACCTGCAAAGTACTGGCCCTTGCAATATTATTGTTTATAATGAAAATGTACTGCATTGTTGTACTTCCAAAGTAGTGATATTTTTGTATTGTGGAGTCAAAGTGGTAGGAGTGCATGTTTGGGTCATTAGTAAGTGTGGCTGTAGAGATCTACAGCTCTCTTATATAGTTGAGCCTTTAATACCATGTTGTAATAGGAGGAACCTAGCTATGTCAGCTGCTGTCTCATTGCATTTTTTCTGTTCCTCAGTTATGTCAGTCCGTGGTATCTGTTGTGTTCTTTGTCACAAGACAGTGTAAAAATAGAACAGACAGCAGCTGAGAGCAGCGTGCGTAAAGAATGTTTTAATGATAGCTTGGGAAACACTTTTGAAGAGTATATTTGCTTCATAATTTGATCTCAGTGGTTGCACACCTGCTTAACATGCCTTCTAGCAAAGAAGGCTTGAGTCTTAGGCAGAGGCGTTTACTCAAAAAGGCCCTGGTATTAAACAGGGTCTCACTTCATATTCATCAGACCATGAAGTGTTAAATCAAGGCTGTTCAGGCAAATAGGCAAATGGGAATATAATTCCTCAGGAAACTGAGTTAGTTATGTCATTCACATAATGAGTTTCAAGAGGCCACCCAGAGGGAATTCAAATGTTGGCAGTGCTTAGTTTGATCATGTTGGAGGTGGTGGGCACCAGTACCCCTGGTTTGGGACCCGCACTTATATTCCATCTTCATCAGATTTTCATTCAGAACTATAGAGAAAGGTAGGAAGCTAGAAAGAAGGCAGAGATAAAAGATACTAAAACTGTGACACAGAGAAAACGGGGATCAAAAAGTACCTGCATGAGTGAGCTAAAGAGACAGGAAGTGTAGGTTTGTGGAAGGAAGAGGCTTGGGATGGAATCAAAACTCGGGAACCTTGGCACTCTGCAGCCTTGGCAATCAACCGCACTGGCGGGCTCCTAAGAAAAACATTGCACCCCCTGTACTTATCTTACTATCTTTTTTATTTCTAGAACCACCAGGCACTGAATGGTTAGGTTATGGGAAATTGAGGTCACATACTTGATATATGCAGTGACTGAGCTCTTAAAAGGCTCACACAATGTGATACACATATTTATCATGGGTTTTATAAGTAGTATTTTGATTAACACTTATTAGATTTGCTTATGCGGTAAGAGTTTCTGTAGAAAGTGTATGAGGTTGTGGGTCGAGTTCTGTATTCCAAGTACCTTTACATATTTTACATTTAGTATGTAATCTAGAGCGAGCAGACTTGTTGCTGTAGCATGCCACTTCCTCCAGCCACCATTCATTATATCTCAAATGGCTTGTTTTGCGGGTGAGTTCTTTAATTATATGCTTAGAAATAAATTCTTTCGGGCTTGATATCATCCTGGCTCTAGGAGTCAGGTGTCATTATTGCAGAAGGTTGTCCATTTGTAACCAACAGCCGTAGCTCTTGAGTCAACTTGCACCAATGGACGGGTGCTGCTAACTTGTGCCAGGAATCCTTTTGCCAGGGAGATATTATTCCCTGGAAAGCGAGATCTTTTATTTAGATAGTTCAATGCAATTTTCTTGACATTTTTCTTGATTCTGTTATGACTGCAGCCTCCTCGTGTAGTACCTTTGGTGAAGATTGTGGAAGATTAAGTGCCTTTCTCCAGAGGTGTCTTCAGAATTGGTGTTGAGTGGTACCTGTCTCGGAAGGTCTCAATGTCAGCCTTCTGATCTCTACCATGTAACTTGCAGTACTGCAGAGTTGGGTCTTAAATCTGTGCCTTAATTGGTCTGTTGCATTTACTCCAGCTTTTCGTTCACATCTTACTTTTCCTTTCACCATCACCTGTGCCTTTCTTGTTACTAAATTAATCTACACATTCCAACCAGAGGTGTAGGATAGTTTCTTGCCTAGGTTGAGGAATTGTTAACAGTATTTTAGTGCAACTGCATCAACGTAGTAATTTCTGTTAGCTGCATTGATCGTTGCTTGTAATTATTACTGTGACTATAAACAACAGATACATACAAACACACGGCGACACATGCATGCTGTTATGCCTCGCGAAATGGAAACCATGACCCTACGCGAACCCTGTTGCATGAGGACATGAACCATGAGTCTTTGCAGAACCCGCTCAGTTGCTTTGAGCACCAGGATCCACAGATCCTGAGTGCCTCCTAGAAACACTGTTAAGAAACACAAGACTTTGGGAAAAGAGGTATACTTGTCTGCACACAACCCTCTTGGTTTATTTATAATGTTTGAGACATTTAATGGTTGGAGGGCAGAACAACTTGATTCTGAGTAGCCTGAAGTATAATGCTATTCTGTGTCTTGCAAATACAATATTGTGATATTATGTTTCCTGGGTCATTGGTAGAGGAGTCGGTACAGAGTCTGATCCTCTGTGCTTATCAATATTCGAGGATCTGTCTTTATTGTAAAGGACCACGTGTATTTGCATGTAATCAAGTCATAATAAATAGAGTTGTTTGCGCCCACTGCACCTTATTCCCTGGTTTCTGCTATCCATGTTCTAGTCAGAATTCTTCTGTGAGGATTTTAGCTGTTGTTTTCTTTTGAGTTCTAGTTAGTATTCTTGTGTAAAGCTTTTTTTTTTATTTCTAATTTTTGTTTGTGTATTAAGTTTTTTCTGCAACTTTTCTGCTTTTTCCTGCCTTAGATACTTCTGGGTCGCCTGTGCCATCTTGCACAACTTTCTTGATGCCAAGCTTTGTGTCCCTTCACCTTCCTCCCTGTGAAACTGGAGGACAGTGGTGAAACTTTGGAGGGTGGTCACTCTTATCATCCCTCTCTCAAGAAGAAGTTAATAAACCGGTTGAGAAAACAAAAGTTGCAAGTGTCATTTGACTCCAGTATGGATGAAATGCAGGATTTACTGCTAACTGTTCAATTCTCAATCAGAGAGTTCCGTATTTTTAAGAAGAGAAGGCTCCTTTATGCCAAACAGTAGCAGCCAGGGAAAAAAGTATGTTAGACCCTCCTCTAGATCCAGTAGGGTGAATCAAATACTATGGGTGTCCAAAACAGCTAAAGGAGTTTTAAAATGCCTGTACAATGCAATTCACATTTCAACCCCCATCTGTTAATTACTGATGGGTTCAAGATTGTTAGATTATTATTAGTTTTTATTAGTAATCTCTCCCAAAATACCTTGGGTAACATCTTTGGTCATTACCAATGATGCTGTACTGGATAAGTATCCAGCATTTATGGAATTGTTCAAAAAAAGTTTGATCGCTCTGACACACTATATTCCACAGAAGAAGCTTTCATAGGGCCCGATTCACAGAACTAACTTAAGACAAAATCCTAAACTTACTACCATTTTGGTATTCACAGAAGGCACTTACTCATTTTGGTATTCACAGAAGGCACTTACTTACTCATTTTGAGTAAGTTACTCATTTTGAGTAAGTTACTCATTTTGTGTAACTTACTCATTTTGGTATTCACAGAAGGCACTTACTCATTGATGAGTAAGTGCCTTCTGTGAATACCAAAATGAGTAAGTTACTCATTTTGTGTAACTTACTCATTTTGGTATTCACAGAAGTCACTTACTCATTGATGAGTAAGTGCCTTCTGTGAATACCAAAATGAGTAAGTTACTCATTTTGAGTAAGTTACTCATTTTGTGTAACTTACTCATTTTGGTATTCACAGAAGGCACTTACTCATTGATGAGTAAGTGCCTTCTGTGAATACCAAAATGAGTAACTTACTCATTTTGAGTAACTTACTCATTTTGAGTAACTTACTCATTTTGAGTAACTTACTCACAGATGGCACTTACTCATCAATGAATAAGTGCCTTCTGTGAATACCAAAATGAGTAAGTTACACAAAATGAGTAAGTTACTCAAAATGAGTAAGCTACTCAAAATGAGTAAGTAAGTGCCTTCTGTGAATACCAAAATGAGTAAGTGCCTTCTGTGAATACCAAAATGGTAGTAAGTTTAGGATTTTGTCTTAAGTTAGTTCTGTGAATCGGGCCCTTAGATTCTAGTCTGGGTCCTTTAGATGTGCTCATGTGTTTAACCTGGTTTAAACAGATGGCATTGGAAGTAGATTGATAAGAAAAGACTCAATACCCTTTCTTCAGTGGAGGGCTACATGATGAAATTAAGGATAAGTTAGTCCGAGTAGCTCGACCTGAGACTCTGCAAGAGGGCCGAGAAGAGGTGTGGGCAAAAATCATGCCCTATACTGTTGCAACCTTCAGTTACTCGGATCGCAGAAGTAACCTCTGAAAATAATGAATAGTCTATGCAGTTATGTTCTATTAGAGGACCTCTGTCTGAGTGAGAATAAAAGAACTGTAGTGACATGATGTACGTGTGTGCTCTAATCGACAGGAAATCTCCAATTCCTGCCTCTGGGAAGTGAGGGGAATATAGGTACTTCAAATTCCTTTCCCCTTTCAATAGTGTAAAAGACTGGTATTGTTTCCACAGTCAGTTCTTTTTTTACTGTTGCTTTAGGCTACCTGTCCTGATCTACTAATTCTAGTATTGAAACTTCTATTTTCATAGACTGTTGCACCATAGGATTATTTATGGACAAGGCCTGAGTTAATCCGCACCAAATTCCAGTAGTCCTAAAAGAAACTCCAGATACAATTTGAGCAGTAGATGGATCTATTTTATGTTCCGTGACTGAGAAAACTGTACTACTACAAGTGTCCATAGGCAAACGTAGACATTTGTTCTTTGATTTGATTGCCTCTCCTCATCTTATTATCTGAGGAATTCCATGGCTCACTTGTCATAATTCGTATGTTAATGGGGCCACCAGAGTATCGATTTTGTCTTCAGAACTTTGTGCTGCTCTTTGTTTACAATCTGTTCATTTTTGGACGCCTGGCTTACTCCGTCAAGACACCTCTTCCTCCTAAATAGTACCAGCTTTGTCACACATTGCTCAACACTAGCTTGAGTTTCAGGATATTTCAGGATATTTTTGAAACCAGTAGCTAGAGTCCTTCTGCCAATAAGGGATGTATCTTAATCAGAACCACACATTGAAAGAGTATTTAGATGTAAATCTGTGGAACAGACTTATTACTTAGTCTCTTTGTCTAGCAGGAGCTCCTTTATTTTTTGTGCCTTAGAAGGATTCTTCCAAGTTAAGAAACTGCATGGATTACTAAGGTCTTAATAAAGTAATCACTGTCCTTAACCCGAGATATTCTAGAGTCTGTTCAGGGTGACAATATTTTTACTAAGCTAGATTTTAGGGGTGTCTATTATCTGCTAAAATGACAGCATTTTATACTCCTTTTGGGCATTATGAATATAAAGTGATGCTATTTGGACTTCGTAATGCCCCTGCTGTCTTTCAAAGATTTATAGACGCCATCTTCTCTGATCTGCCAAATCATTCTGTAATCGTCTAATTAAATGATATTTTGGAATTTTCTTCTGAGCCTAAACAACATGTTTTACAGGTTACGGGGTATTAGAACGTTTAAGATTCAGTTAAATATTACACAAACCGTAGAAATATATTTTTAAGGTTTCCCAAGTGGAATACATTCTTTCTGCGTATAGAATGTTCTGTGGACCAAAAGAAAGTAGCATCAGTAACAGATTGGCCAATGGCTACTAATGTCACATTCAATATTTCACTTTGCAAACTTCTATATGCAGTCTATTAATGCTTTTTCTCAACTCACTCCACCCATCATAAGACTTTTGAAGAAAGGTCAAAGTTTTTCAAGATATGAGGCTGCGAATATTGCCTTTCAACATTTTATAAAGGTCTTGTATCAGCCCCAGTTTTAAGACCTCAGACTCCTCTTTTTTTCATTTATTCTTGATACTGATGCCTCGAATAGGGCAATTGGTGATGTGCTACTGGGAAGACAGCAAGGTGACTATTGAACATCCAGTCTTCTTTTTCCTTCACTTCTCGTGAATCTAAATACTCTGTGCTAGGAAAGGAGTTCTCTATGAAGGAGGCCTGCGCAGAGTGGCATCACATATTCTTAGGTTTTAGATATCCTGTGAAATACGCACCGATCACAGCAACTTACACGTGCTTCAAAGTATGGCTTTTAATAGTAGACAGAGTCATTTTCCCCCAGTTTGACCTAATATCACTTATTGTGCTGGTTCACAGAATTCATTTGCTGTTGTCCTCTCAAGACAATACAGAGACATTAATCATTCAGAGCAGAATGAATCTCCAGTTTTACCAACTTGCTGTTTTATGATTGATACTGAATTATTTCTTGACCTGGTAAGAGAAGCATTTATTGCCTTACAAAGAGAAACTTTAACTTTGCCTGGTCAACTAGAAGTAAGGAATGGACTTCCATTTGTCAACAAGAGAATATGGGTACTGTCTAAGTCTAGTCTTATTTAACCACAACGGAAGTAGCTGACGATACTCTATCAAGAGCGTCTTGAACAAAAGGTTGAATAATCAAATCCAGGTGTGAAAATTGGAACACAGGCGAGGTTGGTTTGGGAAGAGGATAGAAATTGAGAATTACCTCGTTCCAGGTTAGCGGTATATATGTGCACTGTCTCCCGCCAGTAGAAGTGATACACCCCCTGGCCTATATTGAATCCTGAGCTACTCCGTACATATTATTAAACAGAAACCTGTCCCTCAGAACAGAGGATAGGAATCGTGCGGCTTGGCAGTAAAAAGACTGACCTACCAGACTATGCTATAGCTCCTCCACATCATTTGGACGCACATCACTAATGGTGATTACGCATACCCTTAGTTCTCCAAGGAGGGAGGTTACAATCCCTTATATATTTTTTGTCCTGAAGAAGGTGGGATATATCAATTCATTACCACCGAAACGGGTCGACGCTCAGTGCCTCTTAATCTGACCACGAGAAATCACTGGAATGAATTAAAGTGTATACTCACCAGCATATGAACTCAATGTGAACAGTCGGATCAGGTCTTGCAACAGCACTCCTTAGACTGTGCAATAGGGTCTCCCCGTTAGGTCCAAATGGTTTCCCTTTCTTATATTCTATTGTGGGTCTTTTTATTCCGATGTGAGGTTTTTAAAATTTATACACTGTTTTTCATTTGATTGTGAGGTTGTTATAACCTGCACAGTTTGTCTGTTTTTTTAACATATTTTGTATGAATTGTACTGTATTTGAACTGCAGAACACGAAATGTTTTTAAGATGCAAATCATGATGTTCTTAGGATGTGATTTTTCTTTGTTAATAAAGCCTCTGACGTTATATTTCGAATTTGGTGGTACTTCAGCCTAAGGTAACGGGTCCTGGTTTATGTGTACCCCTTATTTGGGGGATTATGAGTTTGAGTGAGTTTTGAACGAATGTGCTTTGAGCTTGTTTGCCCAAAGGGATATCTTTTACTTCTACTTATTTAATCAAGGCCAGCTATTTTTAGGGCCTACTGGCCCAGTCTGGCGAGAGAGCTCCAGCTGGCAACTGGTGTTCTGGTCTGTTCATTTAGTGGCTGACTGAGCAATAAAGATGCCTTTAAGTCTTGTTTTTATGTTGTCACATTGGCTGTTCGTAAACTGACAGAGGTCAAATGTCAGCTTGTGTCTTCTTACAAATTGCTGCCTATTTTATCCGGAGATTGGTGTTTACTTTTTCTTTCTCTGACTGAAGAGTTAGCAGATTTTGTAAAGTGAAATGTCTGACAGTTGTGCTGGCTACACAACATTTAAACAGATTGTAAATGAACTGTAGAGATATTTAAAAATATATTTCAGTAGTTGAGAAAGTACTTTTTTGTAATTCTGAAGTGAGGAGGAAACAAAGATTTTAATAGGATCAAAACAAATCAGAATACTATTTTTGGTGATGTGCAAATGATACATATTTGCTGAAACACGATTTCCACACATTATATACTTTTATCAGTAAAACTGCATGTCAGTGGGAAAGTTTGTGGCCATTTTAATGGAAATGTTTGTAAATGTGCTATCCCATCGTACTTTAATAATCTATTTATTAAAAGTGAGAGTTTTTAAATATGAACTGACAAACATTCCTGCCCCGATGACAATGCTATTGGTGAACCAAGAGGCAAGTCAGGGTTCGTGTGTATCCTATGTAGGCTAGATTTTTATTATACATTGAGCAAACATTTTGGTTATTAAGTCAAGCAAAATAGTCTTATATCTGAAGGTGCTTTCATGTGCGATAATGAAGATGAAGGAGACTGTAAAATAAAATATTTGCGTGGGATCAGACAATTTGAAACAAGTTTATGGGTCAAGCGCATTACAGTTAGGTCAAGTAGATTATTCAAGTCACTAGATCTGCAGGTCTGGTAAAATTTTTCTGATTTTTCAAGGCCTGGGTTATGAAGTTAAATCTTGATTAATGAATTTCAATTCTCCACAGAGTGAAGACCGCTATTGAGTGGGTTATGGGCTTTTTGGGGGTCTTCCCTAAAAAGATGTTAAACATTTTGTAGCTTCTTGACCTATATGTGCTCAGACAAAGAGCTCACATCAATTACCAGCTGAGTTATCACAATCCATAGAGTTTCCAGTTGACTCTTGTTCTTGTATATCCATAGACTTTATTGTGGAATTACCCACGTCTGATGGGTGCACAGTGATTACCTTAAAAGTGGATGTATATAAACTAAGAGGGTGAATTTTAGCCCATTGCTAGATTTACTGCTCCAGAGATGGCATAAAGTTTCTTTTAAAATATATTTAGTCTCCACAGCTTAACTCACAAGATTATTTTTGATAGAGTGCTCGCAGCATGCCTCACATATCCGGAAAGGAGTGTGCAAGGGATTGGGTATACAACAATCATTGTCTTCAGGTTATCAGTCTCAGTCCAGTGGTCATATTGAATGAGTGAACGAGATACTGGAGTGGTTTGTTAATGGAACACAAGATAATTGGACGATACTCTTAGCATCAGCAGAATTTGTATATAACAAAGCTGTTCATTTCGCCATGGGTATTTGCCCTTTTTTGCTTTATATGGTATGCATCCCTGGGTGTTACCCTGGGAATTTGTTGATCTGTTTGTATCTACAGTAACTGATCTTCTTTCCCCTTATGAAAAGTTCATCAGGATCTAACCACTAGTCTTTAAAGATTCAAAAAGATATGCAAAGATCAGCTAATAAGAAGAGAAGGCTAGCCCCTGAATATCATATAGGAGATAAGCTGTGGCTGTCTGCACAGTTTCTACCTGCTAGTGGTCTGCTTAAAAAGCTCGGCCCACATTTTTCATGTTCCTTTCACATTTCTATTATTTCAAAGGCAGTGAAGTTGCAACGCCATTGTAGCTGGAAGTTCATCCAGTAGTTCACATTTCACAAATAAAGCCTCCTTGTAGACAGGCAGTGTTGTCACAGGAAAGGCCCCTATCCTTCACCAACTTTTGGTTGTTGGTCATAAAAAGTTTCAAGTGGCTAAAATGTGTGTGTATTGGGTATCCTGAGGTGAGCTTTACTTTTTAGTTCAGTGGAAAGGATATGACGTCTGTGACCTCACTCTTTGAACTGTCATATCATATTCATGCTCCTCGTTTAGTATATCTTTTTATACTGTCATGCCCGGAGGCTTTAAGTAAACTTCTTCTCAGAGATTTTTACAGCACTTACTGAGGAATTACAGATCGTCCATCTTGGATCGGTGAACCAAAAATAAAAGAACATGGCGCTCACGTTATTCTGGTGCGTACATGCATGATGACGCATATGTAATCATGCATGCATGCGTCAGTGGAATGATTTGACAGCATCATAGTCCTTTTTAGGTCTCGCCTAGCGACGCAGCGCGAAAGCGCTGTCGCTAGCGAGATGTATTGTTACCGACTTGCTTCGGAAGGGAGACAGGAGATGTGCACGCGCAGGACGGACTGCAATTATGAACGCGCCCGTGAACACGCACGTACAGACACGCGATGTGCACATCTCCTGTCCCCCTTCCGTCCTCGCCAGCCGCAAAACATGAGGCTGCCCCACTCCTTCTCCGTGCAGCTTCACCAGGAGCCTAGTGTCCCGAAGACCGGAGGAGCCCCAGGCCGGTGCCAGCCTTGCCTCTTGAACCCCAGGTAACGCTCGCAGCTGTGTACGCGCTGGGGAACTGCTTTCCTGTTCATTTTTTTTCTTTGTAACAAGCCTTTCAGTTGTGCGGTCTCTTCTGGTGAAAAAGTGGGGGCGGGGTGAGGGGTGACTCCTGACACTTATGTACGAAGCTCTTTTTATGACGGTGTACAGTCTACTGCAAATACAATGTCGGGGTATTTATTAACTCTTCAATTAATTTAGGTGTGTCAATCAATCAATCAATCATGTCACTTATAAAGCGCACTACATACCCGCGAGGGTCTCAAGGCGCTGGGGGAAGAGGGGGGTGGTGCTGCTACTGATCGAAGAGCCAGGTCTTGAGGAGTCTTCTGAAGGCCAGTAGGTCTTGGGTCTGTCGGAGGTTGGTGGGGAGGGTGTTCCAGGTCTTGGCGGCGAGGTGGGAGAAGGATCTGCCGCCGGCGGTCGTTTTACGGATGCGGGGGACTGTGGCGAGGGCGAGGCTGGTCGAGCGGAGCTGGCGGGTGGGGGTGTAGAAGCTGAGTCGTCTGTTGAGGTAGGCTGGTCCGGAGTTGTGGAGTGCTTTGTGTGCGTGGGTGAGGAGCTTGAAGGTTATCCTCTTGTTGACAGGGAGCCAGTGCAGGTCTCTCAGGTGGGGTGTGATGTGGCTGCGTCGGGGGATGTCGAGGATAAGACGTGCAGAGGCGTTCTGGATGCGTTGCAGCCGTCTCAGGAGCTTAGCCGTCGTTCCTGCGTAGAGGGCGTTTCCGTAGTCCAGCCTGCTGGTGACGAGGGCCTGGGTGACTGTTTTTCTTGTTTCGGTGGGGATCCACTTGAAGATCCTGCGGAGCATTCGGAGGATGTTGAAGCAGGATGAGGAAACGGCGTTGACCTGCTTAGTCATGGAGAGGGTGGGGTCGAGGATGACCCCTAGGTTGCGTACGTGGTCGGTGGGTGGCGGGGCTGTTCCCAGTGATGTTGGCCACCAGGAGTCGTCCCAGGCTGAAGGGTTGGAACCAAGGATGAGGACCTCCGTCTTGTCCGAGTTCAGCTTCAGGCGGCTGGTCCTCATCCATTCGGCGACGGCCTTCATTCCTTCGTGGAGGTGGGCTTTGGCGGTGTGAGGGTCTTTGGTGAGGGAGAGGATCAGCTGGGTGTCGTCGGCGTAGGAGATGATGTTGAGGTTGTGCTGTCGGGCGACGTGGGCGAGGGGTGCCATGTAGATGTTGAACAGCGTTGGGCTGAGGGAGGAGCCTTGGGGTACGCCGCAGATGATCTTGGTGGCCTTGGATCGGAAGGGGGCGAGGCGGACGCTTTGTGCCTGGAACACATGTAACACCACAAAGTTAAAACGATTGACATTTCAGACCTTTTAAGCGGCATACTAAATTCTTATTGTAAAGGCTGCCAGCAATGCCATAATGGAGGTAGGGCTGAAATTCACAAAGGCTGTTGCGGGTTCCACGGTCGGTCGAGACTGTGCTGCTTAAGGATTTACTTAAAGAGAAATGCCAAAGCTTTTTTTCTGGTAACTAGCTGCTTCAGCAATAGCAAGACTATGGAGGGGAAAGGAATTTAGATAAACACTCAAAGGTCTAACATCTGCCTCATCTAATGCTCACAGGCTTGCAGGCATTTTAACCATCACTATGTGAGACGTTTCTCCCCTGCCCATGTACTCCATCGATATATTTATTTCTGTTTTACAAACAATACTCCCAATGATCAAATACAAATCGCCAGAATGCCATGGACACGCTAACTTGATGCCTGGCATTATCAGGGAACTGACAGACAATGCACATGAACCCACAACTGACCACATCGGGTCTCTTTGCAGCGGTTGTACAACGTGCTAACAATGTATATTTTAACAATAAAATAAACAATTTGCGCGAATCTCAGCTATAACCTGCTTAAAGATAGAGAGAAAGGTGATGACAAACTATGATGCCTTCAGTTGGTAATCCGCAGCTCTTAAGTTATGAAGGCAGTTTGCAGAGCAAAGGAACAGGAAACTTGGGATTCACACGCACAGGCTGTGGGCACAACATTTTGTTTGTTTTTAATTTTAAATACGAAGTGTTGATAAGTACGAAGCAAATATTTTCATCTGACTCCCTAAGATGGAAACGACCAGTGTAACCAGTCCATGCACCTGGAAAAAACAGCAATTTGTCATACAAGAATATATTACAATCTAAAACATCGTGACTATCATCACCCTACTGTTGCCTTATCCTTTGTTTAGTGCCCACTGTGTCTTGGAAAGCAAGTTCACAAAAGACCAAAATGCACCATTGTGTTAATTTACAATGTGGGTAATCTGGCAAATGCACACACAATCTCAAACAGGCCTGTCAGAGTTACAGCTGTAAAATGTATGTGTGTGTTTCGGAACATTGTAAGAGTCATTCTCGGCTAAGCATACCTCTGCACATATTAACAGTACAATGTTGTAGCAGGTACCATTGGTGTCATTTATTTTCCACCTCCCCACCCTCCTAACCTATTTCCCATTTTCTGGTTCTCTAGCACCATGATGTCACAGCGCTATGCAAATATGATCACTCCACTGCAAACAAAAAACAAAATAAAAAACATTGTCATTTGCAACGCCAGTAGGTGTAACTTTCACAAATGCGAGACCGATTGCATTGCAAATGCTTGTTATTTCTGATGTTGCATCAGCAAAACATTGGCAAAGAGGAACAAGACGAGACCAGCTGTCTTTGCCATTACTTATTAGGGATGGTGGCCGCTGACATCTGTCAAAAGCTTTTAGTGTTTTGAAGATCTGTACCACTTTACCCCTGTGGGTGGGGATGTGCTCTTTTTTCCTCTGAATATGTGCCCCCAGTCCCTGTGAACACTCCAGGTATTTTGGGTCAGGTGGCAGACTCTTTATCCATTCTAGGCTCCCGTGTGGACCTCATGTTAATCTGGACCTCTGGTCGCCTCAGAAAGGGAAGGCTCTCGGGCAGGTGCCGACATGACAGTATGTGACATCATCAGGGTGGCGGCTCGCTTCAGGCGGTTAAGGGATGTAAGATTGCACGGGTAAAATGCTGCTTTGTTTCCTGTGCGTCTCTGGCGCAGTCTACCTCAACCCAGGCAGCCCTCCTTGGGCTCGATTCTGAGTCACTTCCCTGTCCCTGCCAGCTCTGTTTTAGGTCCAAGCTTATTGGGTACCTGGAAAGCAACTCCTCGCATTGCTTTCCATCGGATGTTTGCTTTGTCACCCTTCATTTCTTGCTTTGTATTCGATGGTTTCTTTGCTTTGCCCATCTAGTCTTTCATAGTCTGTTTAGCATCTCTCTGATTTGCTCCATTTATTCTTCAACAAGTGTCTGCTTTTCTGGAATTCTTTTTCAATGTTCTAAAAGCACTCTATGAGTGTGCATACGATTATGTTCTGTGTCTTTTCCCACTTCTCCCAGCATATTTCTTATCATAACAAAGAAAATCATTTTCCATAACTTTGTCCCTCGAGTTGTACATTTTCACATTTATATAAGTTCGCCCTTCGAGCTGCTCTCCCATGCCCTTTAACTCAACATTGCCTTTCTCTTGTTTCTTTGCTTCCGCCCTTTTACCTTCCCCTGTCTCTGTTTGCTTCCTTTGTGTTGCTCCTCCCCCATACCCACCCCTGTGCAGATTCTGCACGTTCTCTGTGCTTGTCCCTCCTGCTTTCTTGTTGCTTCCCACGACCTGTATTCTTTCTCCATATCTGCATTCTTTGCCCCACCTGCTCTTGTTACTTTTTTTGTTTACCAATCGGTCATCAAAAAGAAAAAAAAGTTTGTCTTTTTGTAGGCACGTACATGTTTGGCGCGCACATGTATGGTGCGTACATGTTTGGTGCGTACATGTTTGGTACGCACATGTTTGGTGCGTACATGTTTGGTGCGCACATGTTGCGCGCACATGTTTGGTGCGCACATGTTTGGTGCGTACATGTTTGGCGCGCACATGTATGGTGCGTACATGTTTGGTGCGTACATGTTTGGTACGCACATGTTTGGTGCGTACATGTTTGGTGCGCACATGTTGCGCGCACATGTTTGGTGCGTACATGTTTGGTGCGCACATGTTTGGTGCGTACATGTTTGGCGCGCACATGTATGGTGCGTACATGTTTGGTGCGCACATGTTTGGTGCGCACATGTTTGGCGCGTACATGTTTGGCGCGCACATCTACAAAATGATGCAGCTGTCCGCGCAGGCTCCCCACCCCCCACCCAACCCCCTGTCTACAGGTCAGGTGGCACAGCATCAGTGATGCTGTGCAGCATGACTAAAACCATTGGCAGAGCCAAAGGAGCACACAGAGGTGACCTATTGGCTTTGCCAGTGCTTGCTAAGCTAGCTAGAGATGGCTTTAGCTGTTTGCCAGAGCTTATGCAGTCAAAAAAAATAATTAAGAAGCTCATGTAATCACAATAAAAAATTAAAAAGCAGTGCAGTGAGAGGCTTCTTTGTTTTTAGAGGCACATGACTGATCAAAAGTTGTCTTAGCTCATCTATGTAGAGACTCCTTCGCTTATAACTGATAGAGGCACAAACACCTGTCAAATACATAAGAAAAGATCTTATCATGGTGAAACACCTTGACAAACACATCAGGACAGGGTTGTACATTGTGAACTCTTGCAAATACAATAGGAAGGGGTTTGACATTGTGAACGTTGGAGAAATGTAATAGGAAGGGGTTTTAAATAGTAGATCCATGACAAATTCCATAGGAAATGACACTGTGTTGACTTCTTCTTTACGAGGGTCTAGAGGTGTGGTTTTCATTGCATAGGTTTGCAATTGTTTGTGCAGTAATTTAAGTGTAGGTGAATTAAAATACAGTGAGTGGATGTATGACTGCAAGGATGAGTGACTGAGTGCATGGACGAATGACTACATGGATAGAAGTCTCATTCTAGCACTTTCACTTACAAGCCAGACCTATTTGTTTTGCAAATGCTTATTTTAGAATGCCAGTGAACTGTAATGGAATTTTTCGAATTTAAATGTTATAAGCAGCATAGTTACAACTCCATAGAATACAAACGGGGAAAGCATTTCATAAAGCAGTGGATATAAGGATATATGGCCTTACCACCCTCCCCGTGCTAGTAGTTAAGTTATTATAAAAATAGAAGACCTCTGGGCTTTGACTAGCGAACCCCCATACCTCAATATCTAGATGCACAGTTTACATCATCAGATACAAACAGCTCTTCTCTCTGGAAAGGTTGTTCTTCAAGTGTCTTCAACATTGAAATCACAATATTAAAAGCCCACGAATTTCTCCAAGGCAGCTGTAAATAGAGTGTTATGTCTAAGTGAGAGGGACTGGCCAAATCAGCAGGAACAAGGAACGTTGTTTATCAACCTTGTACATGGTGTGCAGACAGTAGCCCAAAAGGGAACAGGAGACAAGGTGAAAGTTAGAAATGCAGACAGTGCTAAGATAGCCTGGCAGAAGCAGAGGCTCGAAAAACAACGGCACACAGGAATATGCGCAAAAAGGGCCTCATGGCAGCTAGGCCCAGGCCAACGTAGTAAGGTAGACCAGGAGGCCACAAACCACACGACACCCTCCCCTGGGCAGTCCAACGGTCAAGAAGACAACAGAGTTCAAAAAAATGAGCAGAACAGAACGAATGTTTTGAGACATGGAGGAGAAAAAAAATATGAACACACATCCAGTGAGGCAGGTTATAGAAAGCGAAAATCCACTCAATCCAAAAGAGTGTTCGTGCAGAAAAACGCCACACTTTCCAAGAGGACATCATTGGAATCATCGGAAAAAAGCAACGCCATCCAGTCAAGTAAATCAAAGCTACAGCCATGATCCTCGCAAGAGGGAGTAGCAAAGAGCAATGCGGGACAACTTGCGTGATACTCAATATAACTCTGTTGTAGGAGATTCTGAGCAGCCGCCCAGATATCCCATTGTGCCAAAATTCCAAGTGCAGCCGCACGCGCCATGTAGCCAGGGCCGGAACAGTCTCATTCATGGGCCTCTAAGGGACCCACCAACTGGACAAAATCCGGAACAGACAAAGACGTATTGGAGAGGCAATAATCCATGGCCCATGAGAAGGGACATCTGATGCAAGACATCACAGGTTGCACGCAAGTGAAATACGCAAAGCGAAAAGAAAGTGTATAGGACACACTCATTGTTGCCAACGGCAGGACGCCGAAGCCAGCGAGGAGGCGTTCACGGAGCATTTGGAGCCGACCTGGCTCGAGAAGGGCCCATGGAGGTGCAGCCATTGCGTAGGAAACAGACCAACAGAAGGACACCAGCCACCAAGGCGATGATCAGTGGAAAGCCACCAAAGACGCTGGAAAAGATGGAATGAATAAAAGCCGGTATTACACCAAAAATAGTCTGAAAAGAGGTCACAAGGCCGGAGCCCACAACTTTAAAAAAGTGCACCAGACCTTCAGTGCGGGACACATTAAAAACACGGTGAATCAGTTCACCGAAATGTTGTGGGAGGTTAGTGTTCAAAAGGGCCTGTATTTCACTGTGGGTACTTGCCACCTGGAGAATGAACGTCTCCCAGGCAGATGTGAGCATAACCTCCTGGTTCAATAATAGCGCCTTTATTCTGCTCAATTTATTGAAATCCGCCTTCAGAGTAGGAATGGAAGGCCACACAGAACTATCTATGATGTCGTGCGGGGGAGGAAAAAGCACATTGTTGCAGCAGACAACCCTGTGGGAAACAGTAACAATATATGGTATGCCGGCAAGCAGGCCACAGCAGTCTTGGTTATTCAAAAGCAAATAGCTACCATTAGCAAGCACAGTGAAAGTAGGAGAAATAGCAGGAGCTGGAATACCCTTCAACACACAAGCAAGATTTGGAGCCGAAACGTTACAAGCTCCGTGCAACTTAATGTGTTTGCAAATAAGGGAATGACCCACAGTAGAATCGCATGACTCCCCCGTGAGAAAAACCTCCCTCCCGTCTCTAAGGCATTTAAACATGAAAGGCAGGGACCAAAGTTCATGCAGGAAGGCACTGCCCAAAGGCTGGAAACGGCCTACAGGATAATGCTTCATACACGAACTAAATTCAAACAATGAAAAAGGCAAAGCGATAACCCCGTGTACTAGCCACACAATAGAATCCAATTCAGCAATAGAGAATGGTAACGGCTCTAACTTTTCAATATGTAACAGAGTGTATGCTGCATCTTTCATGGACATGAACCGCTGTTTCTCAGTCAAATTAAAAGGTGAAAATAAGGCAGAGGTGTTCAAAAATTGCCAAGGAACTTTCCCCATTTTAAGTGTTTGCAAAGTCCATGCAAACTGCATTACTGAATGCAATTGATCCTGACCATGATATAACACAGAAACATTATCTTGTACAATATCAACAACAGAGGAAATAATATTCTCTAAGGTGTAAATGCGAGAAGACAGGGTATTAATACTATTGTCAACAACAGCAAGCACCTTTTCCAAATTTGCTTGATCGATTTCCCGCAGACGGGAAGCAGCTTCAATTTGCGAAAGCTTCCAGAGTTCATTAGAGGTCTCATAAATGAATCTCTTAGGTCGAGGACCACGAGGCCCCAGAATAAAATCGGACAGATCAATGTTGCCTGATAGGAGCGTTAAATGTTGTTTAACAGAATCTAGGGAAGAGTGTTGCAACCACTGTTTACATAATTTACCAACAGAATATGTCGTAACAGTACGAGAGTTAGAAAACCGTGGATCTGGCTTGTCTTGTATGTAGCCAGTATCCGGGTTATGAAAACGCAGTTGGCAGGCATTTGACGCAATTGGCCAAGCCAACCAGGGTGACTGAACAAATGCAGAGACATTAAACGAATTGTTTTGAAACAAAACTTGCAATTCGGTAAGGGACTTATTAAAATACAAACTTTCGTTGGGAGTGGAAGACAAGACAGGAAAGGACGGTGCATTTAATTGTTTGGACGTAGCCAAACCCCAGCATGTCGTTTGATAGACTGTCTGATTTTAAAAATAGAATTTGGGCCGGGATGAGGCAAGCACGATGCAAGGCTTCAGTGCCCTGCACCTGCCATGCTTTGGAGCCCCAAATAGACTTCAAATCAATGGTGTCACGCCAATATTCATACCCACCCACAGCTAAGGCTTTTAAAAAGGAGCCGGAATATAGTAATTTGGTATGGGTTAACATGATTTTTTCAGTAAAGGAAGGGTTTAATTTAAAGAAATAGGACCCAGGGTTCGATCTATTAAAATCAGTAAAATAAGTAAACTTATTTCTAAGAGTCTGGGAGCTACCTGGCAAAGGGGTCAGACAATGTTCCCATTGGGTGTAATTAAAAAGACCCAGAAGGGTACTGGGTTTATGAAGGAAGTGATTACCCCAATGCTGGTAACAATACAAATCAGCGTAATTTGCAGAATTCATGTACAGATCTTCAGCATGAAAAGCAGCATAATATTTCAAATCAGTAAATAATGCTTCAACTGCATGTACATCCCAATCGTCAGAATGAATATTACTTTTCACGACATCACCCATTGAAACACGAAGGACATTTGGTACATTAATAATTTCGGTTGGACGATGAATTTGAAAGTTCACCGCATCCCAAACGATACCATCAGCAACTGGAAACGCTGAAATGTTCACAAATGTGTGGTCTCGCTTCATGATGTGCGATGAAGAATGTGGGGCCAAAGTTCCAGCGACAGAGCTCGCTGCAGAGCATTCTGGCAAGTAGTGTCCAATGATGAGCAGAAAAAACACTGTGACAAAGCCAATAGACATGAACAAAAAAATTAGGAACAGCACCAACCAAATGTATGTCCATGGGGGGATCAAAAAATTGTCTCTGAACCAGGATACAAAAATACTGAATTTGGATGGGACAAGTGATGGATTGGAATCCGAGTCAAAGGAATAACATGTTGGGCTCAGTGGCGTTGTTGGTAAATGAGCCACGGACTCGGTGGCGGGGTATATATACTCGGGCTACTCGTTGCAAGGGGAATCCGGGTAGTCATGCAGATTATCAGGCAATTCTCCCATCTCGATAGCAACATCAGTGACCGTTCGTGTAGGAGGGCCATGAACATTCGTCCGGTAAATGACAGGACAAGAGACCGCTGGTGTAACACTATTCAGGATCGGCCAGATGTTGTAGTTTGACATTTTCCACCGAGATGTATCTGTTCTCCTTGCGACCAGGAAGCGGTGGTAAGATGACTGTACGAGTTCCCTTCAAGCCAAGGACTGGAACCGGTGCACGATAAGAGGGGCCGAATTCTTTTTTGTTCTCCACCTTCTCTCGAACCAGATCTCCAATCTTCGGAAGCCAGCCGGCAACCGGAATCTGCAATGCAGCGTCTGTGGCTGAAGGTAAGTGTGCAATCGCAAGTTTGTCTCGGGCTTCTTGTAAGTCCTGTAACATAGTAGAATGATTATCTACATCAAAGATGGCGGATTGCACCGCCATGTCTAGACCATCAAGGTCAGGCACAAACATTCTTATGCCAAAAAGCATTTCGTATGGGGTCCGCCCACCCAGAGGTCTTCTCGGGAGATTATTAAGTGCACGTTGTACGGTATACAAATGGACCAGCCAGTTCCTGCCAGTACCTAAGACTCTAGCTGTCAAGGATTGCTTTAAGTCACGGTTCATTCGTTCAACAATCGAATTGCCCTCAGGCCGATACGGTGACGAAAATTTCACCTGCACCCCCAGTGAACCCATTGCGTCCTTGTAAGCCTTAGATGCAAACGCTGGACCTTGGTCAGAATGGAAGGTGCCACAGGCGAAAATTCCCACAAAGACACGCAAATCCCTTATGACATTTCGAGCGTCAGCACTCCATTGTGGCCAGACCCAGACGAAACGTGTGCACGAGTCTACTGCAACTAAGATATATTTATATGCAGTGTCTGATGAGAATGGACCACAGTGATCCAGGTAAACACACCCAAAAGGTCTGTTAGAAATGCAGAGCGGGGTTTGTGGTGGCCGAGTAACCGTGGAAGGCTTAATCTGCTGACAAACGTCACAAGAAAGCACATAAGTACGGGTTTGTTTGTATAAACCACGCCACCAGTAACGCTGCTGCAAGATGGAAACAGTCGCTGACACTCCAGCATGAGCTGACGCCATGCCTTCGTGTGCCGCTGTTATCAAGGAAAGTCTGCGGTCCGCGTTGGGAATCAGCCGATCACCAACGTTTGGAATTCTTACATAAGGAGCCTGTTCGGGACCTAATTGATAAGAGTATTTGGAAGCGAAACCCCTAGGGAAATTAGCACCTTCCTTCGTCGCAGCAATAGCTGCTACAATATCAGAATCTATTTTAGACATGGATCTGGTAACTGCTGCGACTGAGCACGTGGCTACTGCTGATTTGGCAGCTTCATCTGCCAAACCGTTACCGACAGCATGTGCGCCCACACGGTGATGGCCAAGAGTGTGTACCACCTGTGTGAGAGGCAATTTTTGTTGTAAATCTGCCACTCGAACCCAAAGCATTTTATACTTGATTGTGCTGCCTTTTGCGTCTCTGTAGTCATTTTGTGACCAAAAGAAGAGATTGTCATTGTAGGACTGAACACAGTAGTAGGAATCGCATACAATAAGAGTGGTCACATCCGGATTTGCGAACTCAAGTGCTAACACCAATGCGCGCAGCTCGGCTAATTGTGCAGTACTGTCTCCCAGTGCTTGAGTATGCACCACAGTTGATTTAAATTTTCCGTTCACAAAGGAACCTGCAACAATAGCACATGCGGCTGAATAAGCATGCTTGGAACCCGTGGCCGGCTGAGCCGAACCATCGGTATAGATAATACATTCGTATTCCTCAAGCGGTAGCAATGACAGAGGAGGAGGATGAACGAATTCATACTGCAAAAACTCCTGAGTCTGAAGTGATGAATCAAAGATAAAAGTGACATCCGGAGACGTCAAAGATGTTGCCCATTGTTTCCAACGGGGGTGCAAAGCTTTAGAGTTCGGAACACTTGCTTTCGTCACTGCCTCCAGGGCAGGATAGGGTGTTACCACCAAAATGCGCTTTCCCTGTGCCAGTGCGCGTTCCTTCAGAATCGCCATTTGCACTGCAGTCAAAACTTTCTCCACAGATGAAAAACGCATTTCTGCGGAAGTGTAAAGATGTGACTTGTATGCGATGGGTACTGTGTCATCTACGTTAAAGGTTAAGTACGTGAAACCCACTGCCCCTGGAATGATTCTAATCACCAGGTTGGTGTGGTTGTCACGAGTCAACAAGTATTTAGACTCAAGTAAGTCTGTCTGCAAAGACTGCAGAATGGAGGAATGCTCCGGAAGCCAGCATGACTTCGAAAAGTTAGGTTGTATCAAGGAATACAGTGGCTTGATACGCTGGGCATATTCGGGAATGTAAGTACGCCCGAAGTTCAGAAAACCCAGCAAAGACTGAAGTTTCTTCAGAGTAGTAGGAGGGCACAGAAGTGCACATTTCTCCAAGAAATGGGGTGCTAAGCCCTTACCTTCATTGTTGAGCTCATAGCCCAAAAACAAAACGGTAAATTCAGCAATGTGAGATTTGGCAAAGTTAAACTTGTAGCCTAGAACCGCAAATTCTAGAATAATGCGGTCCACTCGAGAAAGATGCTGGAACAATTTGTCGTCCGTCAGATAAATAACATCGACGTACGAACAAAGAGACAACACGGGCAGCGAATACACCTGGACTGTTTTTGTAGCCCATAGGGAGACGCCGGAATTTGAATAATTTACCACCGGAGGTAAAAGCGCTCCATTGGCTACTCTCCGGGGCTAAGTTGTGCGTGTAGAATCCATTGGATAGGTCAAGTGTCGTTTTATATTTTTTACGAACAAGACTGTCTACTAGCGCAGAACTATGTGTGTTTTGCACCGCAAAGGTCCGACAATGAGAGTTCAAATGCCGGTAATCCAAAACTAAGCGGTACGATCCATCGGGTTTAGAAACCGCAAAAAGGGGATTATTCATCGGTGATTCGCATGTTTCAATCACTCCCTGATATTCCAACTGAGTCAGAATTTCGGAAACGGGACCTTTGGCTTCCCGTTTGATGGGATATTGGGGTTGTGGCTGAGGTTGAGACCGCAGAGGTATTTCATGGGGTGGTGATTCTTCATCCCAGCCCACATGGTTACGGTATAACGCTGGAGCCAGGGACACAGCCCATTCAGCTGCAAGAGCCTCTGCTTTGTCTTTTGGGACGTGTCGAGAGAAGCTCGGAAGGATTACCTCCTCCCCTTTACGCGCAGCAAGTACGAATGGGGCGGCCAATCCACCTCCGCTAACAAAATGTCATACGAAGAGGTCAGATTTCCCCAAAAAATCCCTTTTATAACACGCTGTATATCACCTTCAATTTGAATAACAATATTATATAGTCTGTCAGGGGGAGCCACTCTGGTGTCAGCTGTCTCGACAGTAATGAACGTTTCAGTTGCTGTCGCCTCCACATGAGGACGTAGCGCCTCCCGCACTATGGTAACTTCCGCGGCGCTGTCTAGGAGGGTCACTGCCCACGTCCAATCCAGGATTCTCGTTCTCACCGTCTGTGGCATATTTCGCTGTTACAGCGGCAACTTTTTTCTTCTGAAATTGTGGGCGAGAACGTTGAAACTCGTCTGGTTTCCCTCTGACTTGTTGTCGAGGTTGGTCTCGTCCCTGTGGATCCTCTCGACCCCTTCCTCTATCCTGGCGATCTCCTCCACCAGCCTGCGAAGACGTTGGTGCCTGTGAAGAACGAGGAGAACGCGAATCAGGACCTTGAAATCTCTCTGGAGATTTAATTCTCGCCCTATCACGCAAATCATAAGTGCGTTCAGAAGAGACGGAAACCGGGGATGCGCCTCGCGACCCCGGTTTCTTCTGTTGTTTACCCTGTTTTTTCAACCACCAGCTCTTTTTTAGTAAAAACTGGTTTGTCATCCTTTTCAGACTGAGTTTTTGGTTGTTGTTGCGATTGTATTTGCGATTTGGCAAAGGGCTTAACTCCCAGGCTATTGCGACCAATGGTTTTGTAAGCCTGAGCAATAATTTTTGGTAATTCGCGCGGCCTGTCCAATTCTGGGACTAGAGCCAAAGCATTAGCTACTTGAAAGTTCACTGCATCGCCCTTGACATTCGCAAGGATCAACTCAGCTACTACGTCGAACACTCCCACCAGTCTCATCCCTAATTCCACAGCCGCTTCAGGGCCATGTTCATCCTGTACTCGTTTAATTACAGAGGGAAGAACTGTCATGGAAGGAGTGCCGAAACACTTCGCATATACTGCTGCGAATACCCTACCCCAGTTGTTGCATGCTGCCAACTCGGGTATTAAGTCTTTTGGCAAACAATCGTCAAAATCCTATGTTTTTCCACGGGAGATGTGTTTGGAAAAACTGCCTCCAGCTGGTCAAATTTTTCTGCAAGCCAATAAGGAAAATCATCCTTATTCTGTGGGCGCTTGCCCATCACCGAATTCACCATGACAGGACTTATGGTTATGCCGCCTGCACCAGCTGGATGGGCCGCAACTCCAGGTGGGGCTCCCTGGATGTTGCCTGTAACATATTGTACTAAAGCTCTATGTACTCGTATCAAAGACGAATGCATATGTCGCAGTTCAGCGACTGTCACCGTCATATAACGCGGATGTGGGGTATACTCGGCCAAAACAGGCCAAGTGGCCCCTTCAATCGATAAGGGGCCTAAACGAACCGCGGTAACCGGTTGGGGGAGGGCGCCATCAAACCAAACACGGTGTTGCCAAGCCGTGAGCGGTACTTCAAGATTCATATATGGTCTATAGTTATTAGGAACAATGGTGGCTTCATATTCATGGAACAAATTATCTGCCCCATCCACCGCTGGAAAGGTGATCCAAGAGTAAAACACCTCAAAGTGGTAAGCTGGATCTGCTTGTACCACAAAGATTAGATCGACACCCGCGTCAGGCACTCCATACACTGTCAAGTGAGCTCGGAGCGCTGCGCGGCTATGTGCCGCGATTTGAACAGCCATTTCAGGCTAAAAGCTTACAACAACCTAATGTGTGGCAGCACAATAGAGGGTATTCTGTTTAGAAAACCTTTTAACAACTTCAAGCTTGAAAGAACCTATAAAAACGTCAATATAGGAGGTATCACCGTCACACACGCTTCCGGAAGCGCCTGTGAAGGGAGTTGTGGACAAGCACAAATATTACTCAAGCGTCTCGCAGATAAGCGGCCCCACTCGTTGGTCGCGCCATGTTGTAGGGATTCTGCACATATACAGAGCTATGCACAGGATAATAGGACCTCGGAATATAGTGGTGAGCCAACCATAAACCTTAGCACCTAAAACCCTAATCCGACTAGCTGTAGCGTCTCATTAGCAACAATGCTACCAATGATTAGACAACCCAGAACACTGTATCTCTCTCTCAGGACTCGCAGTAGCAAGAACACCCTTTCATAACTCACTCATACTTGTCCACAATCGTGCGTAAGAAGAGACACTGTATAGTTTAAAATGTTTATTTCAACTAACGTGCTCTAAGATACAGTACACGTGCCAGTACTATCAGCATAATGCATAATGATAAAATAAGCAGCATAGTTACAACTCCATAGAATACAAACGGGGAAAGCATTTCATAAAGCAGTGGATATAAGGATATATGGCCTTACCACCCTCCCCGTGCTAGTAGTTAAGTTATTATAAAAATAGAAGACCTCTGGGCTTTGACTAGCGAACCCCCATACCTCAATATCTAGATGCACAGTTTACATCATCAGATACAAACAGCTCTTCTCTCTGGAAAGGTTGTTCTTCAAGTGTCTTCAACATTGAAATCACAATATTAAAAGCCCACGAATTTCTCCAAGGCAGCTGTAAATAGAGTGTTATGTCTAAGTGCGAGGGACTGGCCAAATCAGCAGGAACAAGGAACGTTGTTTATCGACCTTGTACATGGTGTGCAGACAGTAGCCCAAAAGGGAACAGGAGACAAGGTGAAAGTTAGAAATGCAGACAGTGCTAAGATAGCCTGGCAGAAGCAGAGGCTCGAAAAACAACGGCACACAGGAACGTGCGCAAAAAGGGCCTCATGGCAGCTAGGCCCAGGCCAACGTAGTAAGGTAGACCAGGAGGCCACAAACCACACGACAGGTCTCAAGGCGCTGGGGGGAGGGGGACAGAAGTTCCATTCAGTAGAAGAGCCAGGTTTTGAGAGCCTTCCTGAAGGTCTTTAGGGAGGGGGCGCGTCTGATGTCGATAGGGAGCTCGTTCCAGGTCTTGGCCGCGATGTAGGAGAAGGCTCTTTCCCCTGTTCTGGCTCTGCGGATGCGCGGGATTTCGGCGAGTGCGAGGTTGGTGGAGCGGAGGTTTCTTTTGGGTACGTGGAAGCCGATTCTTTCGTTGAGGTATTGGGGTCCTGTGTTGTGGAGGCATTTATAGGCGTGGGTGAGTATCTTGAAAGTGACTCTCTTCTCGACGGGTGGCCAGTGGAGTTTCCGTAGGTGTTGGCTGATGTGCTCGTGTTGGGGGATGCCGAGGACGAGTCTGGCTGCGGTGTTCTGTATCGTCTGGAGCTTGCGGAGTAGAGACTTGTTGATGCCGGCGTAGAGGGCATTTCCTTAGTCCAATCTGCTGGTTATGAGTGCGTGGGTGACGATCTTCCTTGACTCGGGGGGGGGGGGGATCCATTTGAAGGTCTTTCGGAGGATGTGGAGGGTGTTGAAGCTGCTGGATGTGACGGCGTTGACCTGCTTGTTCATGGAGAGGGAGGAGTCGAGTACGATGCCGAGGTTTCTAGCGTGGTCCGTGGGGGTCGGAGGGCTGCCGAGTGGGGTGGGCCACCGGGTCTTGTTCCATGCTGACGGGGTGGTTCCAAGTACGAGGACTTCTGTCTTCTCCGAGTTGAGCTTCAGACAGCTGTTGCTCATCCAGGATGCGATGTCCTGCATTCCTTCCTGGAAGTTGAGTCTGGTGGTGGTGGGGTCCTTGGTGAGGGCGAGGATGAGCTGGGTGTCGTCGGCGTAGGATACTATGCTGAGGCCGTGCTGTCTGACGATGGCGGTGAGGGGGGCCATGTAGATGTTGAAGAGGGTTGGGCTGAGTGATGATACCTGGGGTACTCCGCAGTTGATTTCCGTGGGTTCGGAGAGGAAGTGTGGCAGTCTGATTCTTTGGCTTCTGCCGGTGAGGAACGAGCGGATCCAGTCGAGGGAGGTTCCTTGTATGCCAGCGTCATGTAGTCTGGTGGCGAGTGTGCGGTGGGAGACGGTGTTGAATGCTGCTGACAGGTCGAGTAGTATCAGGGCTGCGGTGTGGCCTTGGTCGAGGAGGGTGTGGATGTCGTCTGTGGTGGCTAGTAGGGCGGTCTCGGTGCTGTGGTTGCTGCGGAATCCGGATTGGGATGGGTCGAGGATGGAGTTATCTTCGAGGAACTTAGTTAGCTGTGCGTTGATGGTCTTCTCAGCGACTTTTGCCGTGAAGGGGAGGAGAGAGATGGGACAGTAGTTCTTGAGGTCCGTGGGATCTGCTGAGGGTTTCTTAAGCAGGGGTCTGACTTCTGCGCGTTTCCAGTCGTCGGGGAAAGTGCCGGTCATGAAGGTGGCGTTGATGGTGTGTCGTAATTCTGGTGCGATGGCTGTGGCGGCTCTGTGGTAGATGTGCGGTGGGCAGGGGTACGTGGGGCCCCCCCCCCCGAGTGGATGCCTTTCATGGTCGAGGTGGTCTCGTGACCGGTGTCCAGGAGGCGATGGTGGGCTGGCTGGTGTTGCTGGAGGGCACGGTGGTTGCGGAGTCAGGTGTTTGGTCATTGAAGTTGTCGTAGAGGTTCTTGATTTTCAGGTGGAAGTACGTTCTGAGCTTGTCGCAGATGTCCTGGGAGGGGGTGATGTCCGTGGTTTCGCTGGCGGGTTTGGTGAATTCCTGGATGACGCTGAAGAGCTCCTTGGAGTTGCTGGCGTTGGCGAGGATTTTTTTGTGGATGAAGGTTCTTTTGGTGGTTCTAATGTGTTGGTAGTATTCAGTCATGGCGTCTTTGTAGGTGGTCTGGTTTTCGGGCATCTTGTTGTTTCGCCAGTTCTTCTCGAGGCATCTGCAGGTGCGTCTGGCTTCTTGGAGGTCGGCGGTGAACCAGGTGGCTTTCCTGTGACGGTTTGTCGGAGTTGCGTAGCGGGGCGAGCTTGTCTGCGCAGCTGGAGATCCAAGGGTGAAGTCCCCTGGCTGCGAGGTTGGTGTCAGTTGTGGCAGTGGGGGTGTCGCGGTTGAGGGTAGAGTTGAGCTGCTCCTCGGTGACTCTGCTCTAGTTTCTTCACGGAGGGCGCGGAGCAGGTTTGGGTGGCTTGGGTTTGTTGACGAAGAAGTGTACGCAGTGGTGGTCAGTCCACGGGGGTTGCGTGGTGTGGCTGAAGTGGTTTCTGTTTCCCCCTGCGAAGATGGGGTCAAGGGTGTGTCCTGCCTTGTGGGTGGGCGTGGTGACGAGTTGTTTCAGTCCGATGTTAGCGAGGTTGTCAAGCAGGGTGGTGGAGTTTTGGTCGCTGGGGTTGTCGAGGTGGAAGTTCAGGTCTCCGATGAGTATGTAGTCCGTGAAGGCGATGGCGTGGGTTGAGATGAGGTCGGTGTTGGTAGAGGCAAAGGGGGCGCAGGGACCGAGGGGTCTGTAGGCGAGGGTGCCACGGAGTGTGGAGTTGGGGCTGGTCTGGACCTGGAAGTTCAGGTGTTCGACAATGGAGAAGGCTTCGCTCGAGGTGGAGAGGCGGAGGGAGTTTTTGTGCGCGATGGTGAGTCCTCCTCGTGGGTGGTTGGGGCGGTCCTTCCTCTGGATCTTGTATCCGTCTGGGATGGAGATGGCAATGTCGGGGGCGGAGGAGGCATTGGTCCAGGTTTCTGTAAAGAAGGCGACGTCTGGTGAGAGGGTGTCAAGGAGGTTCCAGATCTCGACGGCGTGTCTGTGCATGTTGAGGAGGATGCACTTCAGGGCGTCGGCGGTGTTGGCGGCAGGGGCGGTGGTGAAGGTCTGGCGGCAGTGGCGGCAGGAGAATTGGCCGTGGGTAGTTTTCCGGGTGGACTGCTGGCAGTTGTTGTTTCTTCTGGGGTGGAGTGCGAGGAGGGCGGCTGCGTTGTAGTGGTGGATGGTGGGGGATTCAGGGGTTCTGGCGCAGGTTGCGGTCGGGTCGCAGACGGGCTTAGACGGGCATCCCTTTGGCGTGCCAGCGGCGCAACCGCCGCCATTAAATAGGGAAGGGGGAGGGACGAGCAGCTGGGAGGCGGGAGCGGGAAGCGGCAGGGGGGAGGGGCCGACTATATAGGGGCGGCAGGGATAGAGAACGGTGCAGACAACGAAACGTGCACAATACCAACAGAAATGCAAAATACAGTAAACTGGCACAGATACAGTACAGGAAAAGCAGTAAATGCAGCAGCAGAACCTGGCACAGCAGAAGGGGCAAAGGGAGCGGGAACCGGCAGGGGGGAGGTGCCGTGGGGGTGTCAGCGGCGGGGATAGAGATGGCGCAAACATGAAAACGGGCAAAGAGACGGGCACAATATCAAAAAGCAAAATGCAAGATAGTAAAACAGGCACAGATTACAGTACAGGAAAACAGTAATTCCAGAAGCAGAACCTGGCACAGCAGAAGGGGCGATGATCACGGACCTGGGCAGCAGCGGCCTCGAACACCTCCCAGGAGGGGGTGAGTCGGGGTCAGTGGCGGCATCAGAGACTGTGGAGCTGCTGGGGAGAGGGCAGATCTCAGACCAGAGGTGATTTCAAAACAGGAATCACCGTTATTAGGTTGCTGACATGGAAGAGGTACTCCAGCTGCAAGACCTCACACTTACAAGATGGACTGCTTTAAAGCTGTAGCTGTTGCTTTCCCAAACCGTTATGGCCGCTGGCGTCGTTTGCTCTTTTATATATTACCTCAATTGTCTGCCAACCAATCCAGCACAGCGGCCTGTGGTGATTGGCTGGGGAGATGACGGCATTAGCTAGGGGAAGCTGCACCTTGCTTATTTTTTTGTGACAGAAAAGGTGCACAATCTTGAAAGGTCTCGTGAGAACGGGTTATTGCTTTTCCGATGCTTGCTCATTTGCAGCAAGGTAGGTGCGCGTGCGTTTGTGTGAGGGGGTGCTGCACTGCACTGTACTGTAGAAGCTGGTTGCAGAATGATAAAAATCTACCTTTAATTTACACCAAAGATGGCTGCACCTGCCCTCAATCTTTGCAAGGGTTATCATTGCCCTTTTTTTTGCAGATTTCTATAGCGCGAACTCGACCCGAAGGTATTGCAGCGCTTTACGTGAGCACCGGTTACGTTACACAAGGACACATTCATTTTTTAGGTCTCGCCTGGCGACGCAGCGCGAAGCGCTGTCGCTAGCGAGATCTATTGTCACTGACTTGCTTCGGAAGGGAGACAGAAGCTGTGCACGCGCAGGCCGGACTGGAAATATGAACACGCACGTACAGGCATGCGATGTGCACATCTCCTGTCCCCCTTCCGTCCTCTCCAGCCGCATTGCACGCACTCCCCAGCTGTCCTTGCACCCCCTCCAGTGTCAGTCAGCCATGCGCCTGCCACCCCCCACCCACCCCCACCTTACCGTCGTTCCGCCATGCTTCACGCGATGCCCTGCAGCGTGTCCCCAGAGCTCACAGGGTGATCGGTGTACCTCGCAGCCAATGCGGCCGCCGTCACGCTGGTCTTGGCTGGCGATCTCCAGACAGCAAATGTGCACGCTCACGGCGCGTTCTGATGTGCACTTGCCCGGACAGCTGATGTGCACGCTCACGGCGTGTCTGTGTTCCATGGAGACATTTGCGTGCCGACTCTCCAAGATGGCAGCTTGGGGAAGAAGGCGGCTGGGAACGGGCGGCAGGGAGAGGTGAGGTGACGAGTGCTAGTTTATGTTCTTGTTTTCATGCGCACTGAACATTTCCAGCAACATTATGGTTTTAAAGGATCTTTCAGCGTTTATGTGGAAAAACTGGCACTTTTTAATTTACTGAAATTGGCAGGTCTGACAAGGAAGATAGCTTCTCAGCAACTAATGCCAGCTCTTCGGCAGGCCTGCACTGACTTTGCCTGTACTTTGGATCTGTGATGTGCACCTCACTACGTGAGCAATTTGTTACGAAACCGACGGCCGCATGTGACCTGCAAGCAGTAAAAGTCACTTTTCTGTGTTTTTACTGGCCTGCTGTGAACTCTGGTGAGCCGTTTCCTTTGTGCGTGCCGTGTCTTCTTTTGAAACTTTAGCGCAAGCCTGCAAGTTTTATTTTGTTAGCAGGTCCAGTAGGCGCGTGCCGTTGTAAGGTAGGCGCGTGAAGGTGCTGCGTGACAAGCTGCGGCGCCTCTCTGTTGCTAAACAATGATGCGTGCTGTGCAACAATGTTTAGTGCACACACACGCCTGGAGCCACCCAGGACGGTTCATCTCTACGTGCCTCCATCTTTCTTCATTTCCTCAAGCTCAGTGAACCGTCTTACGATGCCCACTCCGATGCTGGAGTAACAAACTGTTCATTTCACCAATGCACGACATTGCGCCGCACTGGAGGTGCCATCCTTGAACAGGTCTTTGGTGATTGAATGGCACGGGAGGCGCGTCATCTTATACTGCATCTGGATTTATTCATGAGGTGACCAGTTGTTCTGTCAGTTTCTCCTCTATTGAGCAAGATAACACGTTGCTCTTCAATCTCAAAATTTTCTTACTACTATTGGAGAGGTCAAGTTCACCAGCTCTGTGTACCCTGTGTCAAGTTTAGGTGTAGTAAAGTTTATTGGATACTTCTGGATACCCCGCCCTGCTTGAGGAACTGCGGTGCAGCATCTCAAGCATCCTGGTGTTGAGATGCATTTCGGGTGAGGAGTCGCTCACCGGGGTGGAGGACCAGTCATCTGCATGAGAGAGAATGTTTTTATTTTGAAATGTTCATATGTGGGAGCTAAGTGTGAAGAAAAAGCAGCGAAAGTGATGCAGGCAGCAATAAAAATGCACGCATAAGCGGAAAGCGTTCTCTTTGAAGTCAGCACAACATATACAGGCCCACACAGACACTAGCGTGCACACACAGGGCTACGGGGATCACTTTACCTGCTCTCAGTGCACCCCTGATGATCTCTCTCAGCCTGTGACCTTGCGTCACAGGACGGGCCTAGGACCAGGCGCCATCAGTGTGCAGGAGGTAATCACCAGATTTGCTCTGTGGGTTTGTGTGCCTGTTGCAGTGATCTGCATGTAATTTGAAGGCCATAAGTTTGACTCTCTCAGCAGGGTCATCGTAGACTTTCATCCTTCCAAGGTCGACTCAATGAGTACTGTTGAATCGGGTCTTTTGTAGCAACCGCCATCAGAGAGAGGTGCTTATGGAGCGAATTGAGATGTGAACCTCAAATTTTTTTTGACAAGAAAAACCTGAATAACTGCACGTATGTTAAGTGCGTTTGTATAGCAGAATTTTGCCATTTGTATGGCTCATGGCTCTTAACACTGTAGCAAGTGAAGTATGGACTAATTTATTAGGTAATGATGGTTTAAATGCAAGGCCACTGGAATTATGCTGCTCTGTGGCTGCGGTCTTTTCTGTGTCATTATCGAGTTTCCGCACGTGCCACATAATCTATCATCTTCCTCGTAATTTGCAAATTTAAACAAAAAAATTGTTCACACTCAAACAGATCTAAAGTCACTAAAACACTGCCACCCGAGTTGTCTATGTCGCATAATTCCAGGGAAATTAAGTGATTTGCACAGACTCACAGGATATTGATGCGATGCCGAGACTCAGTCTGGTTCCCCAGTTCCCATGTCGACAGCTCTGGCCATTATGCAACATTCTCTCACCAAAGCGGCAGTAGTGTAAGTAGGACTAGCCTCTGGCATTTTTGTTTAATATGGGAAAAATGCATGCGTCTTTATTAAGGGCAAGCAAACAGTTTTTGAGCCAGTACCTTCCTGTAGGAGGACTAAAGCACCACAGCAGCAGTATGTTGCTTTTGGTTTTGCTACGGACAACCTAGCCACGGTAAGCTGCTTGTAGGCAAACGGCAGCCTTCCTCACCTTTAAGAAAGGCAGTTGTCTTTTAGAAATGGTAGGCCCTAGTTAACCCCTGAATTGTAAGGCATGTTGCAATGCAATAAGTCTTGCATTTGCGAGAGTTTGAGCTATTGGCATTGTAAATGACAATGTCTTTTATTTATTTGTTTTGAAAACCTGCAAGCAGTGCGTAAATACGCACTTTGTGCTTACTGCTTACTAGAAGCAAGGCTGGCAGTAACTGCACCTCTTACTGCCAGCCTTGCTTCGCGTAAGCAATGACTACAAGTACAAAGTGCGTGTTTACGCACCGCTTGCAGGTTTTCAAAACACATAACTAAAAGGCATTGTCATTTACAATGCCAATAGCTCAAACTCTCGCAAATGCGAGACCTATTGCATTGCAAATGCTTGTTTTGGTAGGCACGGGGAGATTTAGTGATTTGCCCAGAATCACAGGATGTGGACACGACCCCGAGTCTCGAACCTTGGTTTCCCAGCTCCAAAGTCGGCAGCTCTAGCCGTGAGGCCACATCCTCTCGCCCTTATGAGTAATGCATTTTTTGTCAGGCTTTTTCTCTACTTCTGCTCTGATTAAAGGTTGTGCTGATATAAGCTTTTTTCTTAGTCTGCAGAAGTGGTCCGGGAAGGGGCTTATCTGTGCAAGAAGGTCATCAGAGCACAGGCCCAGGCGTCTTCTGTAATATTACTGTCATTGATCAGGTTACGGAACAGCAGTGTTAAATGCTTGCAGATGGGGCCATGTGTGTCAAAACCTACCCAAGAATAAGTGTCGTGTCCCTAACAGGGTTATTGTTTCCATTTATGTCTCCAATATGCCGTTTGTTAATAACAATTCCCAATACTAATAAATTCCAAAATGTAATTCGTTCACACCGAAGTATGCGCCATAATCCAGAAATGTAATTTGTTGATGTGTTTATGTATATTTTTTGTCCAACCAGAATTATTCGAAATTTAGTAGTTCCAAAAATACGTGCCATTGCTGTAAAGAATTCATTTAAAGGTCCTCTTTAAATAACTGCTCACCCATTTATTTAAGGCAATTTTGCAGGCAATCTATGGCTTTGTTTTCAAAAAGAATCTTGAATTCTACAATATGTGCAAGGTAGCCACTTCTAATTCTGGCTCGTAGTCCCTGAATTCCTGTGAAGGATTGGCAACTTTTCGTCTGTGATGACACACACTTTTCAGCATTGATATTGCGAGGTTGAGTTACACCAATACATAAACCACTGCATATGAGAGGAGTTACTGTCCCTCCATTCAGAGTGATCGGCGGCCTCTCTGCTGCTCATTTAACATGCAGAGCCCCCAGCATCCCTAGCAGTTGCTGCTGAGAGGCTCTATTTATGCCTGCACCACAGCCAGCCTCATTCTTCGTAGGCCTTTCCATGTATTCAGTGTGCTCAGATGCTTCTCTGATGTTCAACATGTCACTTACTCAACATGGAGTGCCCAGCATCCATTGCAGCTGCGCCCTGCTACTCAATTCTCCCTGCAACCACTGCCCTCTGTAGTACTTTACTGCAGCAAGCATTAGGGGGAAGCTATTCCAGATCAGCTGGCCAAAGGGAGCACACGCCCTTAGACATGCTCTCACCATCTCTGCTAGCACTCCTTCGACTCCCACACCCTGCTCAGCCAGCATCAAATGCTCAAAAAGATCTTTACATTAAAATGTGGGTCACTAATTAGAGGCCACCGAAAGTGTAAATATAAACAAGGTAATATATCCGTGGAGCTGCAGTAGGGTAGCTTCAACTCCTGTTTCCCTGCCCAGCTCCCTACACAGAGTGACTGCCACTGCACAGCCTCTAAGCGGTCCATTACAGTTCTGCAGACAGCAGAACTTCCTTGCATATAGTGAGGATTAATGGGTGAAGGTGCAAATCTTAACATGCACTCAATCAATCAATCAATCATGTCACTTATAAAGCGCACTACATACCCGCGAGGGTCTCAAGGCGCTGGGGGAAGAGGGGGGTGGTGCTGCTACTGATCGAAGAGCCAGGTCTTGAGGAGTCTTCTGAAGGCCAGTAGGTCTTGGGTCTGTCGGAGGTTGGTGGGGAGGGTGTTCCAGGTCTTGGCGGCGAGGTGGGAGAAGGATCTGCCGCCGGCGGTCGTTTTCCAGATGCGGGGGACTGTGGCGAGGGCGAGGCTGGTCGAGCGGAGCTGGCGGGTGGGGGTGTAGAAGCTGAGTCGTCTGTTGAGGTAGGCTGGTCCGGAGTTGTGGAGTGCTTTGTGTGCATGGGTGAGGAGCTTGAAGGTTATCCTCTTGTTGACAGGGAGCCAGTGCAGGTCTCTCAGGTGGGGTGTGATGTGGCTGCGTCGGGGGATGTCGAGGATAAGACGTGCAGAGGCGTTCTGGATGCGTTGCAGCCGTCTCAGGAGCTTAGCCGTCGTTCCTGCGTAGAGGGCGTTTCCGTAGTCCAGCCTGCTGGGTGACGAGGGCCTGGGTGACTGTTTTTCTTGTTTCGGTGGGGATCCACTTGAAGATCCTGCGGAGCATTCGGAGGATGTTGAAGCAGGATGAGGAAACGGCGTTGACCTGCTTAGTCATGGAGAGGGTGGGGTCGAGGATGACCCCTAGGTTGCGTACGTGGTCGGTGGGTGGCGGGGCTGTTCCCAGTGATGTTGGCTACCAGGAGTCGTCCCAGGCTGAAGGGTTGGAACCAAGGATGAGGACCTCCGTCTTGTCCGAGTTCAGCTTCAGGCGGCTGGTCCTCATCCATTCGGCGACGGCCTTCATTCCTTCGTGGAGGTGGGCTTTGGCGGTGTGAGGGTCTTTGGTGAGGGAGAGGATCAGCTGGGTGTCGTCGGCGTAGGAGATGATGTTGAGGCTAGTGCTGTCGGGCGACGTGGGCGAGGGGTGCCATGTAGATGTTGAACAGCGTTGGGCTGAGGGAGGAGCCTTGGGGTACGCCGCAGATGATCTTGGTGGCCTTGGATCGGAAGGGGGCGAGGCGGATGCTTTGTGTTCTGCCGGAAAGGAAGGATGTGGTCCAGTCCAGGGCCTTCTCTTGGATCCCGGCGTCGTGAAGGCGTGTTCGTAGTGTGTGGTGGCAGACCGTGTCGAAGGCGGCTGATAGGTCCAGGAGGATGAGGGCTGCTGTTTCTCCGTTGTCTAGCAGGGTCCTGATGTCATCGGTGGCGGCGATGAGGGCGGTTTCGGTGCTGTGGTTGCTGCGGAAGCCGGACTGGGAAGGGTCCAGGATGTTGTTCTCCTCGAGGTAGCGGGTCAGTTGTTTGTTGACGATTTTCTCGGTGACCTTCGCGGGGAACGGGAGCAGAGAGATGGGTCGGAAGTTCTTGAGGTCCTTGGGCTCTGCCTTGGGTTTCTTGAGTAAGGCGGTGATCTCGGCGTGCTTCCAGCTTTCCGGGAAGGTTGCTGTCTCGAAGGAGATGTTGATTATTTTCCGGAGATGGGGCGCGATGGCTGTACTGGCTTTGTTGAAGATGTGGTGAGGGCACGGGTCTAGCGGTGAACCGGAGTGGATGGTGTTCATGATCTCGCTGGTGTCCTCGTCGTTGATGTTGGTCCAGGAGAGCAGGCAGTTGGTGGTTGTGGGGGCAGTGGTCTCGGTGGTTGCCGGGGCGGTCGTGGTGTTGAAGCTGTCGTGGATGTCGGCGATTTTGCGGTGGAAGAAGGTGGCCAGTGAGTCGCACAGGTCTCGCGACGGCTGGATGTCGTTGGTGTTGGAGCTGGGGTTGGAGAGTTCCTTCACGATGTTGAAGAGCTCTTTGCTGTTGTGTGCGTTGTTGTCTAGGCGGTCTTTGAGTGAGGCCCTTTTGGCGGATCTGATGAGGTGATGGTGACTGCGGGTGGCGCTCTTGTGGGCGGCGTAGCTGTCCGCTGACTAATGCCTGACTAATGCTCACAGAGGGATTAAAATGCACAGAAGCCCATCCTTGGGTGTGTGTGGCTGTTCACCAGTGGCACGTGAAGTAACAATAAATATTGTAGCATGCAGGATAATATGCTGCATGGCTAAATACTTATAATGTAATGTTTATTTGTTCACTTCTGTACCTGCGCACATAAACCTCACTCCTGTGTACGAGTGGAGTGAAGCTTTACACTGCGTGGTGGCCGTCTTAGTGTCAGGCGAAGCACTTTGCAGTTTTTGAATCTGGGAAGGTCTTAAAGCCTGTTCCCATTGCACATATTCCATACCACAAGCCAATACAAACCAAAGCTGCTTTACTGTACAGTTGCTGTGAAAGCTTATAATATGGTATAGCGTGCACTTTTTTTTCAAAATGATGACTACTGCAAACAAAAAACCTAAGTAAAAATCATTGTCATTTACAACACCAATAGCTATAACTTTCACAAATGCGAGACCAATTGCATTGCAAATGCTTGGTTCCTTTGGGAATGGCTCTTTGTAATGGGATATGTAGAGTAGTGTTACTGCATTATTAAATACATGTTTAGGACATAAAATGTTTCCATTTTCTCAATATGCATAAACAGCATTACTTTTCTTCCATGTAAACCAAGGATCCTGGTGTCTACTTTTGGAGACGGGCATAGGACATAGGTCCCTGATCCTGTCTTAACAACCCTGTTGTTCCAAAAGGTGCCAGGCCAGGTTTCTAGGGTACAGTTGCACATGATTGTCCCCACAAAAGATGGGCGCTTATAGGGCGGTCCAGGCACTTGCGCCCAATATGTTCCCTGATGCAGATGTGCAGTAACCCAGGGTTGTTTTGTCTGGTGATGGTGTTTGACCTCATTCCAAGGCAGGAGCAGCGCTGACCTCTGAAGCGCAATGATATCTATGCAAGGAATATGTAGTGATTTATTGGAGTGTTGTGGTTGTAATAAAAATGATGCAATATATTTCTTCACAAAGGATTGTGGCTCCACCCTTTCAGTTGATGGGAGGGAGGTCTGTGATCTCACCAGTTGCACAGCCTACCTGGGCTTCCTCGTTTGGTTCTATGCAAGTGAATTTTGCTTGAGGACTCTCTGAGGCCCAAGAGGTCTCAGTCAGATAGACTGACGTGCATGTACTGCCGCGTACTTGTACCTCGACCTACCGATATAAACACCAACACTACACTTGTTTACATACCCAGATTTGCTCAGACAGTTGTTGCGTACGTACACATACAATAGTCACTTTCGCTTGCCTGCTTTTATTTCAGGTATTTAATAAAGCAGGAGTAATTCATAGAGAATGTTTTTAGGTCTTGCCTGAGGCAGCGGGCATGTGCTGGTGCTGGCAATGACCTATTGCTGCTGAAAAAACCCTCTAATAAGGTACTTTAATCCCGCCCATTACTTACCATTGGTTATCTTCACTTTAATGACACTCTTATTTTCTTTCTTTTCAGTAGTGAGCGTGTCTGCGCATGTCAGCTTCACTTTCTCTGTGTATTTTTCTTCCCTGGAGCATGGACCAAGTACTGATTGATCTCTTATTTGTGTTCTTCTGCCCTGCTTGTGCTTGGATTGTGCTATTATTTTTGTTTCTTTTGGCAAGACAACTTGAAACCATCACAGCTGAAGCTCATGCATCCTGGTAATCCCAAGAGCTGAACAATACCTACCAATAACTAAACTTTGTGGCATATGACCAATTTCAGAAACATACATTTCGGCCGCCTGTTGCTTTAATTGATGATGAAGCTATAAGCATACTTCCTTTGTTTAAAACTGTTGCCGTACAGTATGTGCATTTCTGCATTAAGGTTTGCTGCTGTCACATTTACTTATTTGTTAATTACCTCTTTTATAATTTTAAAGATGTTTTATTCATCATTGAAGATGCAGTGATTTTAAAAGGTTTGTTTCACCTTTACTTCTACCCACCCCTGAACCTCCAAATCACCCTCACCTCCCTTTACCACTACCTACCCAAGAACCCTCATTTCACCCTCCCTTCTACCAGCCCATGACCCCTCAATTCACCCTCACCTCCCTTTACCTCTACCCATAACCAAACCCTCAAGTCACCCTCACCTCCCTTTACCTACCCACTTCTGAGCCCTCAAGTCACCTCCATCTCCCTTTACCTCTGAGCCCTCAAGTCACCCATACCCCCTTCACCTCTACCCCCTCTGAGCCCTCAAGTCACCATCACCTCCCTTATCTCTTCCCCAAGCCCCTAAAATCACCTTCAACTCCCTTTCTCTCTGTCCATCCTCAAATCCTTAAGTTACCCTCACTTCCCTTTATCTGTACCCACCCCTGAACCCTAAAGTCACCATTACCTCCCTTTACCTCTACCAATCACTACATCCTGAAATCAGTTTTTTTTTAAATAACATAAAAACTTTTTTTTTTTTTTTTTTTTAAACGTACCTGTGTGGCAAGGAACTGTATGGTAACAGTACAAATACTTACCTGCATGGAAAAGGTCCTGCATGGTAAAGGCTGCAAGGTGAAGGCTTGTTCCCCTCAAGCAGGACAAATCCCCAGCCCTTCCTTAAACACTTTCCTGGCTTCACCCTAGTTCCCCTAAATGTTTTGGGAGCACAGGCGGCTGTTTTATACCCTTGAGTATGTTTGGCGGGCACCTTCGTCTCCGACTATTTGAACCCCACCACCACTCACACGCCCTATACTTTAGATCTCACCTGAAACCGCGCATGCGCTGTCGCTTGCGAGACATTTTGTCTTAGAGGGCTTAAAGCCTGCTCGTTGCTTACCATTGGTTGGCGTCATCATCACTCATTTCCTTGCTTCTCTGTAGTCAACTAATGCTGGCTTCACTTCCTCATCGTGTGTTTGTCCCTACCCTGGATCATGGTCCAAGTACTGCTCCCCTTGCCCAGTGTCCTTCCACTGCTCGCTGCTTATTTTCCATTTCCTTGCACCCTATTCCTCCCTTCACTCCTGTATTGTTGTTTGCCCGACCCCCGCCTCCTCTTGTGTTTTTGCTTATCTGGTCCACCCTCCCTCATTGTTGCTTGGCGGGTCCACCCTCTGCCCCCTCTACCTTAGTTTCTTGACCCTCCTGTCCCAACAGAAAAAAGCACCCAAATTTTACACCAACGGGTTTCAAGATGCTACGAAAATGCAAACAGCGCAGTGCTCCCTGCCCTGCGAGGCATTTTTTATGTTCTCTACATGTGGGGCCAATAAGGCGAACTTCAGTTTGGATGTAAGATAATTTAGCGTTTGTTTCCATTTGTGACCTTCTTTGTCACTCTACTATGATGCCTCTTTATTGGCCGGCGCAAGCTAAGCCATCACTTCCGTTCCCTTCCTGGAGCAGGGACCAAGCACAGATTGATTCCACTTAATTAGCAGCCGCCTGCTGCTCGCACTGCGATTCAGGCCCCCGCAGCCCCAGCGGTGCGGGGGGGCCCGAGCTGCAGGGGGCCCCCTCAGCACAATACTCGGGTCCAAGAGCTCCGGATTAGATCTGGAGTGGGAGCCCCTCCGTGTACGTGGCAAGGGGGACCCCTCAACTTTCGTTACGCCACTGCTGCGATTGAGGAACTATTTATTCCCCCCCCCCTTCCACTCCCCCTTGTGCCTGGTGCTTCTTTCCCCTCCCACCTACCCCCTTATCGATGTTGCTGCCTCCAGAGTGTTTGGATTCCTTTTTTTTCAGTGTAATATAGTGCGAACTCAACCCGAAGGTATTGGAGTGCTTTAAATGTGCACCAGTTATGTTATATATATATATATTTTTTTTTCAATTAGGCATGCGGACATTACATTACACAACGTTTATATTCCTGCTTTTTTTGTTTGTTTGTTTAGGCACGGGGACATTGTGGTACACAACGTTACATGCATGTTTATTTTTTGTCTAGGCACAGGGCAATTTGCTCAGAATCACAGGATGTTGAGCAGAGACTCGAACCTGGTTATCCAGTTGCACAGTCGGCAGCTCTGGCTATAACGCCACATCCTCTACCCTATTGGCATCTCAGTATGGATCACAGTTTTCTGTCATACAGGGTTGGTTGGCACAAGGGACACATATAAGAGCGAAGTGACCCATTAGTCCATTTGACCACCTTGCTTCTGTCTTTGCTTCTCAGGGAGCCGGTGTGTCTTTCCCTGGCCTGCCTGGGACACTGCAGTGTGCACTAAGCAAAGCTGATATTCCAGCTGCCAGCCACACCCTCCTAAAACAAGCAACCATACGTGATATGGTGCCTTTACAGCCCAGGACTACTTAAAACGTAAACAAATCCTCATTGTTTACTTTGAAATCAGGAGGGGACAACGATGCCCTTTTTCAGGAAATTTCGTATCTCGTTGCAATCATATATTTATACTGCTCCTTTTGAAACCTAAGTACCCTGGGGCATATTTACGTTCCCTGGCGCATCCCTGCATATCAGCAGGGATGCGCCAGGGAAAATGCGTCACGCAAGTTTACCCTTGCGCCACGTCCGATGCGCCGCATTTACAGTGCGGTGCATCGTGGCACAAGGATAAGCAGATGCGTGACGCATCTGCCGACGTAAGGTTGGCGCAGTGCTGAAGTTGTGTCGCAAGCGCGACGCAACTCCAGCATTGTTCCAACCTTCCCTATCCCTAACATGGTGCGTCAATCCTTACGCCTGCTTGAAGCAGGCGTAAGGATTTGACGCACCAGCGTCGGAAAAGTGACTGCGTGAAATCTTGTAGATTTCACTGCGTCACTTTTCCGAGGCGTTCCTGCGCCGGAACGCCCCCTGCGCGGTACGCCCACATGAAACCTGACGCAGGTTTCATGTGGCGCAAGGGTTTACTACGTGACGCATCTCCCTAGATGCGTCACGTTGTAAATATAGCGCAACGCGGCGCATGAGCTTGCGTCGCCGCTGCGTCACATGCGTGACGCAACGGCGGCGCAAAAGTGGCGCAAGGGGCTTGTAAATATGCCCCCCTGTTTTTATACCTCTAATTTAAACAAGCAGTGGCAAAACCAATAGATCTCGCATATGAGAGCTATTGGCTTTGGCTATGTTTTGTAGCCATGTTGTACAGAAGCGCGGATGCTTTGCTGTGTGGCTTAAACTAATTTAGGAAAGCTTTTTGCCCACATTGCGAAGCATCCGCGCTACTGTACAACATGGCTACAAAACATTGCCAAAGCCAATAACTCTCATAGATAAGATCTGTTGACCTTGCTGATGCTTGTTTTTTTCTAACTTTCAGACATGCTGCACAGCAGTTGCTCTGCAGTACAATATGGCTAAAAGAAATTGGCAAAACCAATAGTTATCCAGTATTGGGGTATCTTTCATAGATTCACATGCTTGAATCACTCCCCGTAGTCCAAGTGGGAATCCCACGGTAATATAAATAAAGCAGTAGTAAAAAATGTCCGTAGACTATCATGGTGAAAACCGTGAATTTAATAGCCTATTATACTTGGTGTACTTGTTCACACTGCTTTAGTTGCACTGTTAATGTTTTACTCTATTCTAAGAATGTTCCATGGCTCCTAGGTACTGTGCTGTTTATTCAGTTGAGCTGGAGTTGCTGTGGGAGTTGGTCGTTACCTTCTCTCTCTCTGATGTTGCCTTAATAAACCTATTCACTCCAACCCTGGCCAGCGTGATTACTACAAAATTACTGGCGACGATCTAAGGCTACATGGCACTACCTTCGCGTGTGACACTACTCAAGAGTCTTCCACAGACCTCACAACTTCAATCAAGTCACAAGCAAGTCGCTTCTTCGTGTTCAAAATTGTCAAAATAAGGAACCTGCATCTACTATCTTTGACACAGTGAGCACTGTCCAGTTCTTGTGCGAACGCTGAGATCAACAAAACGGTAGGACGTTTATTTTCCTTACTCTTCAACTTTGACTAACGCTCCTTCCTGCGCACCGCTACAATTATTTGGAGTTTCACATCGTTTGTGAAAAACCATTCAAATTGACTTGCTGTTTTCGCTAATCTACCGCAACTTTCAATCGCCCGCATTACTCAAGCTGCGCCGCGCGCTAGCAGCATTTTTTCAGAGTGTCTCCCTCTCGCACTATTTCACGAGCCTTGGACACTGCCACAAGCCTTCTACTCTGCCTAGCAACCTCCTTACCTGGCAACCTTCTCATCTTCGCCGGCATTCTCCATAGAGCGTTCTATTCCCTGCTTCGCTCTCTTCTTCTTCACGACGACGCTTCTGCTTGTGACGCCTCTGCTATTGACGACGTACGTTTCCTTCGTCCCGTCTCCACATCATCTCACGCTGCGGCCGCAATTTTGGTTTGGGTCAGTTCCGATTGACTTCTACTCTATTTCCTTTGGGCGAACAGTGTATCACACGGTGATACACACACCTTTTGTTACTCATTTTCAAACAATTTTGTTGCAACGCTTCTCCAAGCTCAATCTACTTCGTTCAACGCGGTGACACACACACCAGTTTTGCCTTGTGTGTACTGCCCCTACTTACCTATGTTTTCGGTGACACACACCTTTATGACATTTGGCACTATTTACTGATGCTACGGTGATACACACACCATTTTTGCTTTGTGTGTTCTGCCTCTATATTACAAATTCCTTCGGTGATGCACACACCTTTAAGATATGTCGTAGTATTTACTGTATTCATCCTAATTGTTATGATACACACACTTATGTTTTAATTTTTCACTTTTGTCAACAAGCCTTTCAATTTTTATTTCTCTTTCTACTTTTATCCTTTCACATTCATACATTATTTATTTTTCTTCTAATCATTTCTTCAGCAGAAATGTGCACCTTGCAATCTGTCAATCCTCCTCCTGCATTTCTAGATTCTCCAGGAGATCCCCCAGTTCGTTGGGAAATTTGGCACGGCGCTTTCGAAACGTACTTAGGTGCCATTGGTGCTTCTCGTTTTGTTGCAGAGAGGAAGAAATGTTTACTACTGCATTCATTAGGGTTTGAAGGAAGGTCAATATTTAAACACCTACCACCCTTAACACAAGAAGAGTCCCAAGATTTGGATGAATATCAGCAAACAGTGTTGAAACTCAAACACAGATTCGGCAAACAACCTAGCCTCATGGTTTTGAGACACAAATTCTTCAAAAAAAACAAACGGAATTTGAAGACGTAGACTCCTACATCTCAACCTTACGTAAACTTGCTGCAGATTGTAAGTTTGACAATTTCACCGATCAATTGATCAGAGATCAGTTCGTCTGCCATTGTAAAGACAAAAACTTTTGAGTATGGCAGATCCCTCCTTAGAAGAGACTATAAAAATCGCCAAAAGTATTGAAATTTCCATGGTTTCTCTCAAAGAACTTGATGAGAAAATTAATGATGTTGTTAACGTTGTCAATGTTAACAATTCTTCCAAGCAACGTGTCAAGCCCAATGCTGGTTCATCCAACATTTCTGCTGGTTCATCCAACATTTCCTCCAAGCCTAAACCTCAAAACTCCAATTTTATTAAGGAAAATAGTAATATGTGTTTGAGATGTGGGAATTCTTTCCATCAAAGGGGGCCAAATGTCCTGCTATAGACGTAATGTGTAGCTATTGTAAAAAGATGGGGCACTTTGCGAAAGTATGTCTCAAGAAAAGGAATTTCAAAAAAACAACTGTTTGTTCGATAGAATCCGACAGTGATTCTGACTCTGAGATCATATCTGTAGTCACTTATGATGAAAACAATGCAGTTGGTTATTCTCAAGAGGTGGTTGAGGGTGATCCATCCTCATGTATTGATCCTGTTGTTGACATTGGCGTGGGTCCCCACACAATTAAGCTATTAGTTTACTCAGGGGCTAAGATAACGATGATAACACAAAAACTGTTTGATGAAGTTTGGGATGGATCTCAAGCTCTTTCTCCTCCTGACAGGTCACCTGTGTCCTATGAGGGACATAAAATTGATCTGTTAGGCTTCTTCGAAGATGAGTTGATGTTTAAAGACAGAAGGATCAGGGGAAAGATATACGTTGCTGTCAAGGGTCTCAACATTTTGGGGTGGTTTCACCAGGGACTTTTGGCATGATACTTAAGCCAGGTGCAAAGAACAGGTCTTAGTTGTTGGGAACGAAGAAGAGAGTCAAGCTTGGAAGGATAAGTTTCCAGAAGTTTTTGGGAACACATTAGGAAAAATAAAGGGTTTTAAACATAAGATTGTTGTAAAAGAGGGAGCCATACCAGTTAATCACAAACTTAGAGGGGTTCCGTTTAGTGTTAGAGACGACTTAGACAAGGAGCTTAAAAGTCTTTGCTCTAGAGGGATCATTGAGCCCACAGAGTCTTCACTGTGGCTGTCGCCTTTGTTCGTGGCCAGAAAAAGGGGGGGGGGGGATCTCCGCGTCAGTGTAGATTTGAGATCTTTGAACAAGGAGATCTGGGTAGACTCCCATCCTTTACCTAGGATAAGTGATCTATTTCGCAAATAGATAATACTTAGGGCTCACGAAGGTCATCTTGGCTGCACCCTCACTAAGCGTTGCATAAGAGGCACTTACTGGTGGCCAAGCATGGACACTAAAATTGAGGATGCTGTTTTGAATTGTTGTGTTTGTGGTGCGGCTGATAAAAGTTTCAAGGTGTCAGTCCCGCCATTGATGCCGATCGAGTGCCCACAGGGACCATGGTTGAAGCTTGGAATAGACATCATGGGACCTTATGACTGTCTTCAAGGGGGCTCTCGGTTCGTATTAGTTCTCATGGACTACGCATCCAAATGGCCTGAGGTTAAATTGGTCAAAGGAGCTAACACCAAGGCCATTATCCTATTTTTGAAAGAAGTGTGGTTGAGGGAGGGGTGTCCTGAAGTCCTTGTCTCCGACAATGGCACCCAATTTGTGAGTCATGAGTTCCAAAGTTTTTTTATTAGAATCAGGAGTTAAACACAGTAAGACTTCTTTGTATCATCCCCAGTCAAATGGACTTGTGGAGAAATGAATCGAGTGATTGGGGAGTGCATCAGGTGGGCGAGAGCGGGTAATCATGATGTTCAGAGGGCTCTAGACAGTTTAGTTTGGTTCTTTAGGACAACGCCCCACTCTTCCACCAAAATTTGTCCCTTTGAGTTGGTGAGAGGGAGAAAGGCCAATACCAATTTCAGGCCTGGTTGGATGACTAAGTGGGTAAGGTCTGAATCAGATGTTTCCAAATTGATGTCCACTGTTATGGAAAACGTGACTGATTCTCAGGTCAAACTAAAGGAATGGTTTGACATTATGAAAGCTGCGAAAGTTGCTCCCCTTGTGGTAGGGGACATGGTCAGAATCAAATCTCCTGTGCATACTAGGAAAGGTGACTGTAAATTTAGTGAGCCCATTAAAGTTATTAAGATTGTTGGCAATGCTGTTAAGGTCTCGGGAGGACATTGGTGGAACCTCAATAGGGTTGTGAAGGTTCGTACCAAAGTCTCAGCCTCCTCTTGTCAAACTTCTGAACCTTCTTGCTCAGACCAAACTATCGTCAGACGGAGTTTCAGACCAATAGTTAGACCTGCTAGATATAGATCTTAAACTTTTTTTTGTTGTTGTTTGTGTGTTCTGTTTTTTTTTGTTTTGGAAAGAAGCAAGATATGTTATACTTGGTGTACTTGTTCACACTGCTTTAGTTGCACTGTTAATGTTTTATTCTATTCTAAGAATGTTCCATGGCTCCTAGCAACTGTGCTGTTTATTCAGTTGAGCTGGAGTTGCTGTGGGAGTTGGTCGTTACCTTCTCTCTCTCTGATGTTGCCTTAATAAACCTATTCACTCCAACCCTGGCCAGCGTGATTACTACACCTATCTACCTCCTTTTTAAAAAAAAGGCCAAACTTAAGATACAACCAATCAGTAGCTAGCACCCTCTAGAATCTTCCCAAGAGAGGCTGAATCCCTCAGATTTTCACCGCACGTCGTGTGTGATGGGAGTCTCTGAGCTCTGCTCAGTTGTTTCATCTTATTCACAGATTATTCTTATTTCCTACTGGATTTTCAATATGTCTGACAAGAAGGGACTTTTTCGCCCTTGCAAGTCCTGTGGAAAGAAGGGGGTTCACATTGATGATCCTCACAAGGATTGCATTTATTGCCTCTATCCTCATCATGAGGCAAAACAGTGCCAAATCTGCTGCACTTTCTCATCCAAAACTCTGAGACACAGAGAAGGCAGGTTGTTGTGGCTGAACAAGACGCAGAGGACATCTTCTGATGAGGAGAGCGACACTTCGTCTAAATCTCATAAGAGACTCAGGTTGCCTGAGGGTAAGTCTGAGGAGGGCAAAAAACACCTTAAAAACTCCCATCAGACTAAAGACGCTCTTAAAAAGGAGAAACATTCCAAAGTCTCCCCCGTGTTAGCCTTGTCACGCATTCTTTGACCTCTAAGGTTAAACCGGAGTCTGCCTCCTCTTCAGGTTCTTCCAGGCATAAATCCAATCACAAATCCCTCTTGGCGTCTGTATCACCGTCGACGCTTTTAAGATTTACCACCCTCTCATCGTTGAGACCGCCATCTACGGCGGCCATCAGTGCACCGATATCTTCAACGATTTCATTACCGTCGACGAAGACCTCAGTGACGGCAGTACCACCTTCGATGACTTCTGAACTGCTGAAGAAGAAACCTCTGACGATGGTCCCGTCGGCGATGAATCCGTCGACACCGCTCCCGTCAACAAGGCAAACGTCGACGACCGCATCGGATATGGTTCAGCCAACGATACCGTCGACACCGCCACAACAGGTGTCCAGAATGAACTAAACATCCCTGCGGCCTGAGTTCGCATCGCCAGGCAAGATTTCACCTTTGCCCCTGAGTCACTTACTGGATACAGAGGAAATGGACAATGACGGTCCTTTTGGGACAACTCATAGTCCTTCAGAACTCAACGTAAAGTGACGAGGAGGATGAGGACTACTAAGACGAGGAACAGTACTACCAACATTACTATCCACTTCCTCCTAAACAATACCAGCAATACAGGTATTATGTTGATCCTCCTAGACAGAATCTACTCAGATACCATCTTTGATCCAAGATCTGCAAGCCATGCTCACAGATTACAGGAAAAGGTTCCCACCCCAGGAAGAGCAGACTACTGCGCCGCCACCCACAGTGTTGCCTACACCAATATTGCCTCCTACTTCTGCTCCTAGGATGACACCTTCATTTTGGTTCCTACTAGGGATGATCTGTCCACTTCTGAAGACGACGCGAAAGACGGAGAAATTCAGGATCCTCCACTGCCTACTGATGAATGGGACATTTACATCATACCCACACCATCGCCACCTCCACCTCCATATCATCCTTCGGACTCACCTCCGGAGGATATTGGAGGATTTCATAATTTGATAGATAGGGCTACCTCCAGATTTCATCTGCCCACTATAGTGAAGCAATCAGATTGCTTCCTTTATGATTTTAAAGAACAATCAAGGAAGTCAATAAGGTCTATACCTATCATCGACCATATCTGGCAGGAGGGTCCTAAAGTTAAGTCACCAGCCACAGTGGTACCTGTATTGCCCAGAATAGACCAGAAATACAGGGCACCTGAGGATTCCCCTGCATGCCTTTAAGGTCATCCTAAGCTGGATTTGGTAATTTCACAAGCGGCACAGAGAAGATCGAAGAATCCTTCAACCCCATCACGTCCCCACCGACAAGGAAGGATGTCGCTTGGAAACAATTGGAAAGTGAGTCTCATCCATGTCGGTAATTACTGTGGGAGCAGCTAATGCCCTTGCCATTCTTGGCCGTTCTGATCGGCAGATGTGGTCCGACATCGTGGCCATGTTGGATCTCATCCCTGAGGAAAATGAACAGGAATTTCGAAAGATTCTAGCAGAGGGGGAATACACAGCTGCTGAAATAAGAGACTGCTCCATGGAAATAGCCACCACAGGCTTTAGACAACTAGCCGGTGCAGCTGTTATAAAGCACCAAGGATGGCTTAGGGCAAAAACATTTAGTCCAGTAGTACAATAAAAAATCCTGGACATGGCGTATGATGGCGAGAGTTTATTCTGATAGCACATTGACGAAGCTCTACTAGCCATCAAAACCGATACAGACACGGCCAAGTCACTGGGGACCCTGCAGTATCATAAGGTGCCCTTTCGAGGAGCACGTGAACGGGGTTGCTCCGGATATAGAGGTGCTTTTTAATGCACCCAAAAGTACAAGTCCTTTCAACCACAATATTGACAAGGCTACCAACAACCAGCATATTGGCAACCACCTACAGCTGGTTTCTCCAGACAAGGCTCTCGCAGGAAGCCACCATAAGAGGGACGCGACTCAGGTCGCAAGCAGTGACAGCATCCAGGTACCAGCTACTGTCTTCCTCAACCCGCCGGTGCGAACATTTCCAATCACATGCATCAGTGGCACAGCATTACAACCGACAGATGGGTCCTGGACTTGATATCCTATGGCCACACTCTAGAATTTGTCCAGTGTCCACCAAACACTCCACCCAGGGAATCAACCCCTCTCGTCTTCACATACTAAAACAGGAAGCAAATGTTTTGCTAGTGCAATAGAGAAAGTTCCTGTAGCACAAAGAGGAAAAGGTTTTTACTGCCGTTTTTCCCTGATATGCAAGAAATCAGGGAAGTGTAGACCTATTTTAGACCTCTGGCAGCTCAGCAAATTCCTCAGAAATCAAACTTTCAGGATGGTTACACTCTCTGAGATCCTTCAGTGCCTCAACAGTGGAGATTACATGACATCGCTGGACCTGAAGGATGCCTACTTTCATGTTCCTGTCCACCCCAAACACAGGAGGTTCCTCCAATTCACAACGGCTGGTACCCATTATCAGTTTTGAGTCCTTCCTTTTGGCCTGAAATCCGCTCTGCGGTTATTCACCAAATTCCTGGCTCCAGTTGCTGCTGCCTTACGGAACCAGGGTCACCAAGTATTTTCATATTTACATGACTGACTCCTCAAAGCTCCAATGGCTCATCTAGCTGCCAGGGCTACAAGAGTCTGCACAACACTATTCCACAAGCTGGGCCTTACCATAAACCAATGGAAGTTGTCAGTTGCTCCAAGTCAGACAATGATTTTCCTGGGGGTCGACGGAGATACCACCCAAAACAAGGCTTTCCTCTCACGAGACAGACAGGAGCAGTTGCAAACCTTGGCTCTCAATCAATCAGAAAAAAAAAACGGTGCACTTCAGTGAGAACATACAAGTCACTTCTGGGCATGCTGTCTTCAGCGATCGACCTAGTACCTCTAGCTCGTCTTCACATGAGGCCATTGCAAGAAGAGCTTCAATTACAATGGATTCAGAAAGGATCCTTCAACGTGATCTCTATTATTCCACGCATGAGGGAGGCTTTCAGATGGTGGAGCCTAAGGTCGCACCTTTCACAGGGCCTCTCTTTTCTGCTTCTGGTTCCAGAATTAATCATCACTACAGATGCTTCCATGGAGTGCTGGGGAGGCCATCTCCAAGACCTCCAGATTCAAGAAAAATGGTCCTCGTCCCAACAACGAATGCATATCAACAGGCTGGAGCTAAAAGTCATTTTTCTCTCCCTGAAGGCTTTCTTCCTCGGATAGAAGTGTCATTGGTGTTTGTCCCTACGGACAACACCACAAGCATGTTCTATGTCAACAAACAGGAACCAAGTCTCTTACTCTTTCTCATGAGGCTGAAGAGCTTTGGAGTTGGTTAACAGATCATGGAATATCTCTAAAAGCGGAGAGTGTCCAAAGACTTCGGAATACTCGGGCAGAGGCCCTCAGCAGGACAAAAATCAGCTGCCACGAGTGGGAGCTGGACCAGGCCAATTGGACAGGATCTTCTCGTAATAGGGGAAGCCGGCGTTGGACCTGTTTGCGACCAACACCAATACGAAATGCCAGTTCTTCACAAGCAGATTCCCTCGCCCAAACTCTCGGGGAATGCCCTTTCAATGCATTGGTCCGGAATATATGCTTACGCCTTTACCCCTATCCCATTGATTCCCACGGTCCTATCGAAAGTGAAAGCAGAATGTGCCTCCTACTTCTGATAGCCCCCAGATGGCCCAGGCAGCACTGGTTCTCGGAGCTTCTCCTCCTCTCGGAAGCCCAGCCTATCCATCTTCTACTGACGCCAACTCTACTAACCAGGAACCAGGGTCAGATGTGTCACCCGGAGCCAGCATCTCTCCGATTGCATGCATGGCTCCTGAATTCTATGAGTTTAAGGATATGAATATTACTAAGGAGTGTAAAGATATTATCTCCCGGTCTCGTGCGGAAATCACCAACAAGGCGTACAGACTGAAATTGAAATGATTCTGTTTCTGGTACCGTCAAAACAAATTGCATTTATACCTCTCTGCTCCAGAACAAATCCTACCGTACCTACTTTCCTTGGTGAAATCAGGCCTGGTATATTCTTCAGTTAAAGTTCATCTCGCAGCTAAATCTCGATATAGGCGCTCACCAAAACGTCTGTCTCTCTACTCCACTGGAATCGTACAGCAATTCATGAAGGGCCAGTTTTGTACTTTTCCTTCTGTAAAAGCTCCACCTCCAGAGGCTGGCTTAATATATGGTGCACACCTATTTAAGTGAAGCACCTTGCACTAATCCAGAGAATGCTTATGGTGATTCTAGTGGTCTTAGACAACCATAGAAAGCTCTCTAAGTGGTAGCTGTGGAGAGCAGCCTTCAGGCTTAGTCCAGAAGGAGTGTTAAGCAGCTTGTTTTACCAGAACTAATCATATAGTGTAGGTTACAAAAAAGAACCACACAGTGCAGTTATAAAAATAAGTATATTTATTATACACACTCACTAATACATTGGAATATCTCCTGCCCGGAGATATCAACACCATACACACAATACTTCAAATGTAAATAGGCAAGGTAGCACAAATACACAGTGATCTCCAGGGGGAGACCAAACCATATACTAAAGAAGTGTAATGCGAACTGCGACTGAAGTCGGGACTTGGACTAGAAGACTCAGAAGAGCTGGAGACCCAAGTAACCGCCCGAGGTAAGTACCCAGGAACCCCACGGAGGCTGTGTGCAGAGTGGAAACACAGCCGCGTACTCAATGCAAGTCAATGGGAAAGTCGCAGTTGCAGATTTCAAGAAGGACCCCTCCCAGTGGACCCTGAGGAAACCCCATGGAAGACAGAAGGTTGGAAAGTCACCCCACCCATGGATACCCCAGGAACCAGGATAACTACACCATGGAAGCCGGGTACATGGGTGCGAAGTGACATCGGAAACCACCATAGACCACATGTTAGACTTGAAAATGCTATTTTTGCAATGCTCAGACTTGAAACGTTATCTTTGCAATGCTTATGCTCTGTTCTGTGTTAAGTTAGCATTCACGGCGCCATTTTAGTTGTCGCCATCTTGCTCTGTGATCGACACCAAGCTCCCGTCTCATGCTGCTGGCCTCAGCAGAAAAGCTGTCCCTTGCATCTTCGACTTGTACTTCTCAAGGCCGTGCCCAACCGCCTCATATGAATGTATTCCCTTTCTGTAACATTCCTATGTTTTCAGATAGACTCGTTCTCACAGTTTTCTATGGTGGGCACGGGTTGAACGACCTTGTCTTCGAGATAACATGTTCACTGTTCCACTGCAGCCTGGACTGGAATTTTCCAGTCTGGGAGTGTACTTGGGGAATTGGGAATGTATAATACCTAACTCCATGTTGGGGGGAGTCAGTCCCTCGGCAGTCATCTCAGGAGACTGGTCAGACTGGGCTCCGCTGCAGCGCAATACTAATAAATACTTTGGTTTGTATTCTCTACTGTCTGATCGACTCTTCTTTGTTTGGAAGGCCGAGAGGTGGTCGTGAGTGACCCGGGTGGCCCTAATCGGGTCACTTCCTTCATTTGGCGCCCGAACACTGACTCCATCGGGTGTCCCATCCTTGCCCGCAGATGGGTGGGGAGGACGGGGCTGCGTCTGTTCAGACGGGCGGATCGGGGATCCCCACACGACCGAGCTTAGTTCTCGCAGCTGCCCCGCCTGTCTGATCGGGCGGTGCCTCCCATCAGCCATCCCGGCTGGGGTCCTGAAAAGGCGAAACCCTTGGAAATAGACCGTTTGGTCCGAAGAGTCGGCAGTGGAGAATTATTTTTTCGACCTGTGTGCACCAGGTGAGTTTGTCTTGGTTCTTGGTAAAAATGGCACCATCTTGAATAATTTTGGGTATGGTCTGGAGACCATTTCTTGGCTTGCTTGAACTTGGTAGGTCTGCGGACCGTTTCGGAGCTACAGGGGGTCTGTGGACACTCTGCCAGGCAACTTAGTGAATTTGACTTATTCTTGAAAATGCCTGGGGTTTGACTAGTGTTTGGGTCTTGTGGTGTGGGTCTGATTTGAAAAAATTGGTGCAGTCCAAGGACTGGCTCTTGGTTCTTTGTTGTTCGATGCGGTCCGAGGACCGACTTTTGGGAAGATATTGGTAAGTCACGGAATAGAAAATTTGTCTCTCGTTGTTTCGAAGATGCCCTGCCTTAGCAAATTGTGCTGTTTGGGTGTCGTTGCTGCTCTGCTGATGCTCAATTGGAAGAGAGGCAGCCTGCGCCTCCGGAAGGCACCCCGAACTATGATATGTACGTCAAGCACGGCCTTGGTCCTATTATATTTAGTACACTATGGCACAAGTATACGAGGGACAATGCCGAGCTGCAGTGGCCTCTAACAGGTACCTTTGATGAACAGAAAGTGAACTTCTTGCAGGATAAACTGTTTGCGAGACGAAGTAGGGAGTCGATGTTTGATTATCTCCAGGTATGGCAGAAAGAGGCTAAGCAAAGATGGATGAGAACAGAGAAGGAAGCCTGGAGAGGGAAGACGCAGACAATAACACAGAAAGCAATAGCGTATGGGAGAGAGAAAGTAGAGCAGGGTATAGAGTGTGCTGACCGGAAGTTTAGGTTGCAATGCGATAAATCCTATGTTGTTCGAGAAGAAGGCGATCCCTTTGTAGAGGATCTGTTAGATATGTGACCCCCACCTCCATATGCTGCACAGAGAGTATTCCCGGCTGTCCCACAGTCCCAGTCTCCCGTCTCCCCACCTAATTCTTCTGCTAGTGACTTGATTGCTTGGACTGGAGCGCCTCCTGTCTCCTCTTTGGCTTCACCTGTCGCGTCTGCGGCGACTGTAGGTTCTTCTGCTCTGCCTATTGCTCTAGCCTCTTCTTCCTCCCCTTCGCTTACACCTACCACACAGACGTTGATGTCCCTGATTCCTGCCTCTACAACAAGTGTGTCCTCCCCACACCTCCTCTCCCCGGCCTTGTTGAGCATTGGAACGCCTGTGCGTGGACTGGATGAGGGGGATTGGGTGGCTGCAAAGGAAAGATTGGGGCGAGTGCTGATTCGGTCTGATGTGGGAGATACAGAGAAAAAGATGGTAGCCGAGCAGGCCTCCCAGTGGGCCCGGAGTCCGATTTACAGTGTGGAGGATGTGTGGAGTGTACTGAAGGAATATGAGCCATTTGTACAGCAGCATGCCCTCAAGCATATGTCGGCCACTCTGATTGGGTTGTGGGGGGCAGTGCTTTAACGGTGTTGCCCCCCAAATTATTTACGATATTCGAGACCGCGTGTATGCTGCTGGCATGGCCTCTAATAACGTTTTTAGTAATGTCACAACGTTAATTGGGTATAGAGGTAGGTTGCACCAGAAGACTCCGACTAGAGTGTCCCAGTTCCCAATGAGGGAAGTGCATCCTATTTTTCACCCTGAGATACCGGAGCTGCGTGATCAGCATGATGCTGTCGTTAGACAGCGAGTAGAGACTTGTTTCCAAGAACAGTGGATTTATACTCCTTGGAAAAGGAGTGAGGTTTTGTCTTTTAAGACCCAGTTGCTCGACCCTAGAAAAAATCCTACTGCTTATTATAAAGAGTTGACAGAAGCTGCGTCGTCGACGGTGATGACGTTGGCAGACATGGAGATGTTTTTTGGTTTGTTGGTACCGGTTGATATCTGGCGGCAGGTGCACACGCAGGACTATGTAGTGGAGGTGGGTGGTACCTGGGGTGAGATCAGGGCATGGGATAAAGAGAGGAAGCCTAAGGCTGAGATACTGGCTCTGCCGGGTCAGATTATCATGTACATGCACTCCTTAATTCCGCCGAGAAGGGTGGATTGGGACAAGTTAACAGCATGTCGCCAGAAGAAAGATGAAAGTGAGTCCGATTTCTTTACTAGGTTTGAAGGGGTGTTTCTAGATTTTAGTGGACAGGATTTGTCAATGGAGGGAGGTGTTCGATTGTTTGTTAACGGGTTTGTTACGAATCTGCTTCCTGAGATTGCGACTCGGTTGCTGGCTTCAGAGAGCACTTGGACTACCTCCTCCCCATCGGTAATATTGAGTATGGCACATTACTATGAGCATAGAGAAAACGAAGAGAAGGAGAAGGTAGAGAAGAAAGATAAAGAGCTGAAAACGAAAGTGTTGATGCAGCAGGTGTCCCGGGGGAATGGCAGAGGGCGGGGCATCGGTCCGGCCCGACAGCGGCCCGGCACTAGCAGGAACACCACGCCTGTGGGGCCGAACCAGTGTGCATATTGTAAGGAGGAGGGGCACTGGCGCAGTGAGTGCCCAACGTTGTTGCAAAGGGTTGGGGTCCCCAGAGGACGAGGTTCAAGAGGACGGGGTCGTGGGGCGAGCAGCCATGATGAAGGCCAGGGAAGTAAGGGACAGCCAGGTCAATATGGCCAGAATTATTTTGATGATCCGAGGGGGCGACAGTACTACCATGACGACTTTGATTTGGATGAAGTGATGGGACTTACTCATGGCTAGGACAGCCAGGGGCAGGGTGAGGGATCAGTTCCGATCCCTGTAGATCAGCAGGGACCTTATGTTACTGCTGATTTGCAGGGCTCAGCGAAGAAATTCTTGGTGGACACAGGCGCAATGAATAGCTCTGTTTCTCGTTCACTGGTCCCCGGGGCAGACCTGTCTGGCCAAAATAATGTTTCGGTAGGCTTTTCAGGCATACCGGTTGTGAGCCCAATCTCCAAGCCACTAGCCCTGACTATTGGTCCTTTTACTGTGGATTCGCCCTTTTTACTGACATCGAATTGTGGAGAAAATTTGATGGGTCTGGATTTGTTGAAGAAGTTACATGCGACTATTTCGTGCTTCCTGGACGGTGTCTACATGACCATAGGACCCAATGTAGTGAGTGCCAAGCAATGTTTGTCGAAGGATGAGCCCGTTCCCGCTGAGTTTAAGGATGTGCCAACAGGTCACAGGTGATACGGACGTAGGGCTGTTGCAGATACCCCCGGTCTCCATCAGAGTTAAGGACAACGCTGTTCTGCCCCGTCTTCCCCAGTACCATATACCGCAAGCAGGGAGCGGGCGCTATTACGGATTATACTGGACCTGATTGTGTCTGGGGTTGTGGAGGAGACGACTGCGAATATGTGCAATAGCCCTATTCTTCCCATTCTTAAGAGGGCACCATCTGGTTCCTCGGATGACCACCCGGATGTCTATCGGTTTGTGATTGATCTGCGTGAGGTGAATAAAATAGTGATCCCTCAGTTCCCAGTTGTCCCCGACATCACTGCTCTTTTGACCATGATTCCTTCCTCTGCCAAATACTTTTCTGTCATTGATTTGAAGAACGCATTCTTTAGCATCCCAATACACCCAGACAGTAGGCATCTGTTTGGATTCGCCCTTGTCGGCAGAAGTTTTAGATTCTGTCGAAATCCTCAGGGCTATACTGAAAGCCCCAGCATTTATAGCCAAGCTCTGAAAAGTCAATTGGACTCCCTCATCCTTCCCAAAGGTAACGTATTATTGCAGTATGTGGACGATCTCTTGATCGCTTCTGATACTGAAAACGGTTGCAAAGATGCGACGGTTAAATTGTTGTTACATTTGGCCCACCACGGACATAGGGTGTCCCTTTCGAAATTTCAGTATTATTGACAGGAGGTCACCTACTGTCGAAGCAGGGAAGGAGACTAAAACCCGAGCACATTAGTGCTATTACTAAAATGCCCATCCCTAAGACGCAAAGGAATGTGCGCGCTTTCGTAGGGATTACCTCGTATTGTCGTCACTGTACACCTAACTTTTCTTTACTAACGAAGCCACTACTTCACTTAACAAGTAAAAATGTGCATGAACCCTTGCCTTGGACGCATGAATGTCAGCATGCTTTTGAGCAACTAAAAATAGCACTTTGCTCTGCACCTGTGCTTGGCACTCCAGACTATCAGAAGCCGTTCGTGCTGTATGTACACGAGACGGCTGGCTGCTCGCTCTCTGTCTTAACACAAGCCTTTGGAGGTAAGCAAAGGCCGTGTGCGTATTTCTCTGCTTTGCTTGACCCCGTCGCCAGAGCGCTCCCGAGCTGTCTAAGAGCGGTCGCGGCCGTGGCCATCTCTATCCGACAATAGGCAGGGCTCGTCCTTGATACCGATCTCACAGTCATGGTACCGCATGCTGTGGACACACTTTGGAACAGAACAAAGATGCAGCACCTTACCAGTGCACGTCTGGCTGGCTATGAGCTGACCCTATTCGCACCACACGTCACCATCAAAAGATGTGCCACCCTGAACCCAGCCACGTCACTACCCCTCCCTTCGGAAAGTGAGGAAATAGACGTGCACGATTGTGTTTTTCGTACCGAAGAAGAGACGAAGGGACGGGTAGACCTGACTGATGTTCCCCTACCTGAACCCCAAGGGGAGCTATATGTCGATGGCTCTTGTTTCAAATTACCGGATGGCACAACAACTGCGGCATATGCCATAACTACCCTACACACATTAGTCGAGACATCACAAGTTTCCTATCAATTGGCCCAAGCTGCAGAGTTAGTGGCCCTTCTTCGAGCATGCGAGTTGAGTGAGGGACTGGCTGTCAATATATATACTGACAGCCAGTATGCATTTGGGGTGGCTCATAATTTTTGGCGGCTCTGGGCGGAGAGGGGGTTCCTGACTTCCCATGGAATGAAAATACAGAATGGCCCACTAATACACAGACTTTTGTCAGCCCTGGCACTTCCCAAGAAGTTAGCAATAGTGAAGTGCAGTGCTCACAAGGCAATTACTGATGATGTTGGTAGGGGAAATGCGTTTGCAGATCAGACAGCTAAGGAGACAGCCAGAACTAAGATGAAAAGGATGTTTGTGGCAGGTCCCGCTAGGTGGGTACCAGAGTGTGCGATGTTTGAAGATACATTGGAGAATGTTAAGGAAATCCAAAGTGAGGCAACGATTGAGGAGTTAGCAATATGGCAGGAAAGCACGGCTGATTTGGACGAGGATGGGTGTTGGACTGGCAAATCAGGGAAGAGGAGATGGATGCTACCAGATGCATATGTCCTTCCTGTGGTTACTATGGCGCACTGGCCAGCCCACATTAGTGTGAAGGGGATTTGTAAGCTATTAGACCCTGTATGGTGGAACGACAATATCCCCAAAGTTGCTGCCCATCTGGTGAAGTACTGTATGGTCTGCCTGATGCACAACCCAGGAAAGGGTACCCCTACCCCTGCTGGCAGCTTTGCACTGCCTTCTTTCCCTTTCGAGGTTCTCCAGATGGACTACATCGAAATGGAACGAGTCAACAACTTGAAATATGTACTAGTAGTTGTCTGTGCATTTAGTAACTGGATTGAGGCTTATCCTACTAAAGAGAATACAGCCATGGCGACGGCAAAGGTACTCTTGAAAGAGTAATTCCCGCGCTTTGGTTTGCCCCGTTTGATTTTGAGTGACAATGTAAGTCATTTTAACGCAAAAGTTATTCAGCTGGTGTGCGACGGGTTGCACATCAGGCAACAGTTTCATGCAGCAAACCACCCCCAATCAGCAGGTTTAGTTGAGAAGTACAATGGTACTCTCAAACTGAAAATGGCAAAGATCAAAGAGAGCACAGGATTGCAGTGGGCAGATGCTTTACCCCAACGCTATTGTCTACTAGAGCCACAGCCCACTCTAGAACTGGTCTGTCACCGTATGAGGTCGTGTTTGGCCGCCCGGCAAATGTTTGGGACGTCTCGCGACCTCGCCGTTTTTCAGACATAGAGTACCCCTTGCTTGTGGACTATCTCTATGAATTGACTAAAAATTTGCGTTCTATTCACCAACAGATTTCCGAAACCCTGCAGCAAAATCCAGAGGGTCCGGGCCACATGATATGGCCCAGGGATTGGGTCTTGGTCCGTAACTACCAGAGGAAGAGCGGCTTTGAGCCTCGTTGGAGGGGGCCCCTCTAGGTACTTCTCGCCACCAGAACTGCGGTGAAGGTCGACGGCAGGAAGAATTGGATACACAGTACCCATTGCAAATCGGTACCCCTGCCGTTACCTTACGACCAGTGGTGCCTGGATGTGATTGGCGACTCTGAGACGGAGCAGGTGCAGCGTTTTATTCCCTTTTCAGACGTCCGCCTCACATGGGCACCAATTGAGGAAGAGAGCCACGCGGTGCTGAATGAGGCGGTGCCACCTGAAATTAAGGCCATCCAGGAGCCCCAGCCTGTTGGTCCACCTGTGCTTGAGTCCCGGCCTGTTGGCCCGTCTGTGTTTAAGCCTTTGCCCCTTGGTCCCCTTGAGCCTGACCCCCTTTTTCCTGACCCCTCTGTGCCTGGAGTGTTGAGGTACAATTTGCGCCCCTGCAGAAGGAACAGTGCACCAAAGGGAAAGTCAGATTAGTAGGGATGGACCGCATTGCTGCAGAATAGGGTGAACGTACCCTGCCCGTGGTACCAACGATAGCTAAGGGAAAGGGAGATTGGTGCATTGTTGGACAGTCAGCGAACAGGGCAAACAGACTGCGTTTCTGAAGAGAAAATACTTTGCCTTGCAACGTGGGATCTGGATCCGAGCTAGACGAACAGCTCCACCGCCGGTGCTCAACAGCGCCTACGCCTAACGAACAATAGGGGTCACCAGCGGGGCCCGGATGGACACTGGAAAATATATTTCCTTGCTTGATTTCCATTTGGCTCCAAGTGTAAGTCTTTTCCTCTGGCCTAAGAAAATGTACCCCTTTGGTCGCCCCATTCAGGAGGAAGAACAGCCCTTCGCAGCTCCGCATCCTAGGCGGGATGGGCCTGTTTGGTCCTCCTGGTCTGTTAAAAGTAAAGCTGTAATAATTATTCTGATCTCTCTCATAATAATACTTGGGATAGCATATTTCCTTGAGGAGAAATATCCTGTGCGCACTTTGATTGGTACTACGCCTGTTCCCCCTGAACATATCTTTGTTACTCTGGCCCCTCACAAGGAGGGACACCGAAAGTCCTATAAAGATAATGTGTTTATTCAGACTCTGCATCAAACGCACACTGCCTATAATACGACAAAATATTGGGTATGTGGGTTGTTACCTTCAGTGACTCATAGAAGTGAGAACCTGTTGTCCATGCCTTTGTCATATGTCAGTAGCTGTGAAGGGTGGTTTGCATTGCTCAGTATGGTGCATCCGTCTTCCCGGGCTGGTACATTAGAGCGAAAGAGTACTAGTTCTCGCACCCTAACACACACTGTACGTTTCCAGTATAGAGCAACCCCGGGTGCTCCCACAGGCTGAGAGCCGTTTGGCAGATTGTTTTTGAGCACTTGCATGCATGCATACAAGGGAGTGAGAAAGGGGAATTGGTCCCAGGCAGAAGTGGATCATTTCCTGCAGTTCAACACATCAGAATACTACCAGTCCTTTCATGTTACTGAAGATAAGCCAATGCCCCTGTCAGTGGTTGATGTTGCAGCTCCTTTCTGTGTTCAGGGGGCTGGGAGCATAGAGGTGGGGGAGAGCAGAGGCAACACCACTTATAACTTGAGAGCAAAAAATAGTCCGCCCCTGATACCGCCACCTAATGTCTATTTTGTTTGCGGATCCCGTGGTTATGTCTGGCTTCCTGAGGGGTGGTCGGGAAGGTGTTATCTTTCTTACCTTTTGCCCCCAGTGTATATAGCGCCTCCCAATTACCATAAAGACCATCGCTTGCAGCGTAGAAATGTCCATGCGTCCCGGTTTAGGAGGATGATTAGTACAGATGACATAGATCAGACAGACACCACCTTACAGCAGTTTATGGATGACCTATGGCTAATAGTCTTAACATTCGATGGCTTACCAGGGTGGTGGAGGGAGTCATTAATACCACTGCAGGGATTTTGACCATTATCGCAGTAGAGGTCCAGGCTACGAGACTCGTTGCCCTTCAGAACAGGATGGTTTTAGACGTCATCCTCGCTGATCGGGGTGGGGCCTGCCGCGTCATCGGCAGCAGCTGTTGTGTGTACATACCGGACCACGCTCCGACTGTGTATGCTGCTATACAGAAACTCCATAGGCTTGCCTCAGACATACATCAGGAAAATGGCACATGGTCTTTCACGGGGTGGTTCTGGGGCCTGTTTGCTACTTGGGGTTTGAAGATTATTATCTTCCTGGTTGCCATGGCCGGTATCGTTTTAGCTTGTTGTCTGTGCATACACTGCCTCCCTACCTGTTGTGCCTGCTGCTAACGCCACGCCCCAAGTCCCCGGGACATGATTCCAATACCAGGGCCATGGTGATGCAGGATATTCAGGATTTGATGGGCATCGACGAGAGTATTTTTGAATATTGATAACACATGTTTAGCCTCATTGAGTACTTAGTTCTGACTAACAGTTCGCAAGTTACCGACAGTAGCCTATGATTGAACAGTTTTCCTATCCTTAGAATTGTAAAGACACTGACCTGATGGCAACAATAAAATTTAGCATGAATGCTAAAAGGAGGGTCTGATAGACTTGAAAATGCTATTTTTGTAATGCTCAACTTGAAACGTTATCTTTGCAATGCTTATGCTCTGTTCTGTGTTAAGTTAGCATTCACGACGCCATTTTAGTTGTCGCCATCTTGCTCTGTGATCGACACCAAGCTCCCGTCTCATGCTGCTGGCCTCAGCAGAAAAGCTGTCCCTTGCATCTTCGACTTGTACTTCACAAGGCCGTGCCCAGCCGCCTCATATGAATGTATTCCCTTTCTGTAACATACCTATGTTTTCAGATAGACTCGTTCTCACAGTTTTCTATGGTGGGCACGGGCTGAACGACCTTGTCTTCGAGATAGCATGTACCCGGCCCCAGGACCGTGGCTCATATCTGTTTGCTGCCTTTGTTCACTGTCCCACTGCAGCCTGGACTGGAATGTAAGTCATTTTAACGCAAAAGTTATTCAGTCTGGGCGTGTACTTGGGGAATTGGGAATGTATAATGCCTAACTCCATGTTGGGAGGAGTCAGTCCCGCAGCAGTCATCGCAGGAGACTGGTCAGACTGGGCTCCACTGCAGCGCAATACTAATAAATACTTTGATTTGTATTCTCTACTGTCTGATTGACTCTTCTTTGTTTGGAAGGCCGAGAGGTGGTCGTGAGTGACCCGGGTGGCCCTAATCGGGTCACTTCCTTCACACAATGGAGCACTTCCGCAAAGATGCCGCTGGCGACTAAGGTGAAAGAGTCCGGTGGAATCCAAGGATGGATTCTTGAAGAGAAGAACCTGCAAGCAGAGGCGACAGAGTCTATGCCACTTGGAGGTGACCAGGTGACATGGAAGAGCAATGACCACTGATGATGGAAGATGCAGGAGTGATGACGGTGACCTTGTCGCTGCAGCTGTGAGGACTTGGCAAAGCTGTGGAATACCAGGAGCCGTTCACGAGCTGTCCCATGTCAGAAGTCAAGAACCAGGGGGTCGGTGTCCCGCGGGAGCACCAACAAGCCTTGGCAGCAGCAACAGATGTGGTAAATGAAAAAGGAGCAACGTTGGGACCAGCAAGGTCCAAGGGGCTTACCAATTGCAGGAGAGTCAGAACAGGCCCCCAGCAAGCAGGGGAGCCCACTGAAGCCAAAGAAGACCCTCAAGAGGACCCACAGGCCAAAGGCACAGGAGTTGCAAGAGGACCATGAGCAGCTCACCAAAGATGCAGGCAACGGTGCAGAGGATTCGGTGAGGATGAAGATCTTGGCAGGAAGAGATGCTGGAGACTGGAGCTTCTTGTAGCCCAAAGAGCTCTGGAGGACAGAGCCAACAAGCCTTGGCAATGGCAAGTCGATGCAGTGCACAGGGGTTCTGTTTCAGCGGTTCCGACGAGTAATACTGGCATCAAGTTTCCTGAGAAGAACAGGTCAGGCTTCGGAGTCGTCTCAGAACCACCACCTGTGTTGCTGAGCCTTTCGTAGTCCGTGGGACATCAGTAGCAGCAGGCCGGTCAGCTTTGTTGCGGTACCTGCAGAGGCAGGGGAGTGACTCCTTCCTTCAAAGGGAGATTACTTCAGGTGTCCTTGATGCCCACAGGCCTGGAGAGGTACCTGGATGAAGCACAGGCACAGACAACGAAGAAGACTTGCAGAACAGTGAGACCAGGAGACGCAGGAGTCTTCCTTGGGCAGTCTTGGTTCCAGGCGAAGTCCAATGTGCCCAGATGGTCGAAGTTGAAGGGGTTTCGGGTTAGAATCATGTCCCGTGACTAATCTGAAGAGCCACCCATAGCTAAGCCCTTAAGTAACCTAGGGAAAGGGTTGGGACGATTAAAGGATCTCTCCCAGAGGAGGGGCTGGACAGAGGGGAGGATACTCTCCTGTCCTTTGTCCAGTTTCGTGCCAGAGCGGGAGCCAAGGGCTCCGTGAACTGGGTCAAACTGGATTATGCAAGGAGGGCACCAAATGCGCCCTTCAAAGCAGTGGCAACCCTTTGAGGCCATCCATAGGGCGGACATCAAAGTACTTGATGTGGAAGGTGGCTATTCTACTCGCTCTAAGATCCACCTAGCGAAATCACGCGTTTACTAAAAAACAACCCTTTCTTCATTTCACGAATGATTTGGCAATCCTCAGAACGAATCCTAAATTCATCCCTAAGGTTCCTTCACAATTCTACTTAAACGAACGTATCGTTCTCAAAACTTTCTTCCCTGATCCAACTACACCAGCGAAACGAACTCTGCATACTCTAGACATTAAGAGGTGTCTTAAATTCTACCTGCAAAAGCCTTAGGGCCCGATTATGATGTCGGTCAGAGTTGCCTCTGACCGACATCATGGTGGGACCGACCGACTGACCTCCGGTCGTCAGTCCTGACCGTCTAATTATGAAACTCCCTTTTCTAGATGGGAGCTTGTGCTGCGGTCGGAAACCGGCCGTAACACAAGCTCCCATACAGAAAAGGGAGTATGTGTTCATCCCTGCACCGCGTGGAAGGCACCTCACGGTGCCTGCCACACTGTGCATGGATGAAGAGGGGGGGGGTACCATAAATGCCCCTCAGCCAGCAACCGGAGACCGCTGGTTGAAGGGGGCCCTGCTAGGGGCCCCCAAACTCGCTTTCCGACAGGCTTTCCATGTCAGAAAGCCCGGCATCGAAAGCCTATCGGAAACCGAGCGTCGTAATCCGGACGGCGTAAAACGCAATCCACATGGATTACGGGCTGGTCTCCTACTGGCTGACGGAATCCAGCCGGAATGACCGGCGGGTTTCACTTCCAACCCCCTAAATTGTAATTAGGCGGTCGGAAGTGAAACCGTCAGAAAGCCTCCGACCGAGAACGTAATGAGGCCCTAAGACTATCCGCAAAACCAATCAACTGTTCGTAGCCTATGGACAAGGTAGTCAGGGCACTGTGGTTTCTAAGGCTACAATTGCAAGATGGATAGCAGCCACAATTCAGTTTTGCCACGACAAAGCAGGCAAGCCTTTGATAAGAACCGTGAAAGCGCATTCCACAAGCGCAGTCTCCACCTCGACTGCTTTATTCGCAGGGGTTCCACTGGAAACAATCTGCAGAGCTGCAATGTAAAAAACAACGTACACGTTCACCCAGCATTACTGCCTGGAGTCGACGCAGCATGCTGATGCAGCCGTGGGACAGGCAGTTCTATGCCATTTGTTTCAGTAAGATGAGCCTCTTTAATTAGAGGAGTTTATTTCTGGTTTAATTTTGACCTGTGTTTCAAATGTGGTATTTTTGGACTGTTTAATGAAAATGTTATTCTTGTTCAAGAGTATGATAAGAATGTTTATTCTGCATGTCAATGCTTTTACGTGCATATGGTTATACACCAGTACTTTCATAGGTATATTTGTTTGTATGCATATTTTCATATAATTTTAGTACTACCCACCATCTTCTAAATGTACTTACTCGTTTACAATACTGCTTGTTATTCTGATTCAAGCATGTGAATCCATGAAAGATACCCCAGTTCTAGATAAGAAATAAGTTACTTACCTGTAACTGCAGTTATCCAGTATTGGTATCTTTCATAGATCCGCATGCGACCCACCCTCTTCCCCTGAGAGGCTCCCCTTTTACTTCGGTATTCCTATCCACACTTGTGCCTGAAAATCTGAGGTATTCAGCCTCTCTTGGGAAGGTTCTCGAAGGTGCTAGCTAATGATTGGTTGTATCTAAAGTTTTGTCCACTTCGATGGGTAGTATGTGAATCTATGAACGATACCAATACTGGATAACTGCAGTTACAGGTAAGTAACTTATTTCCTTTGCCTTAGGCAAGACCTGTTGCCTTTGCCCATGCTTGTTTATTTAATGGTAGCATAAGCATTAACACCAGGTGCTGATGTACAGTGTGGCATGTCAGATTCTGTTGCGCCTGAACTGCAAAAATCAGAATGTGCTAGAAGAGTGTTGCAATTTGGTGCATACACGGCAACACTGCACTTTTTTATTTTACACATTCCACTCACATTTTTACAATCTTAGGCACAAAAGGATGGAGTAATTTCCCCAGAATTATGCATTTTCTTTGGTCAAGTGGAGGAGGCTGAACCTGGATTTGACTCCTAGTTGTCTTTGTTTCAAAGTCAGCAGCGTGACCTCTACAACAGAGCTCTTCTGTACTCACACACTCATGGGATATTCACGGGCTGTAGTTGCTGGTCAGGTGAAGCATCCTGCTTTGCTTTGTCTGTCACATAAAGACAGGCACACAGATGCAAACACACCAATAATACAAACACCTTCACACATGTAGCACTACCTCCTCGCCTCCAGTCCTGTTGCAGTATTCGCTGCAGCATGTTGTCGCCACTGCTCCTCATTTTGATAAAGACGTCATCTAGATGCTAGCTTTGTGTCTTCCTCATTGTGTAGCGTCCGGACACAGACACATACATCGATACAAATATATAATATAACCAGGGCACGAGTCGGGGGTCACAATATCAACGACCTTACAATCCCAGACGGAGAGGATGGGGTAACTATCAAGGACCACCCTCCTACCCTCCATACCCCTATGGACCACCACCGATGGGGGGCCCTTGACAACAATGGGCACCAGATTATGACTACAACTACTACGGACCGCCGCCTTTTTTAGGGTCACGCCCTGGACCCCGACGAGGGAGGAACAGGCGAGGCAACAATGTACATTGGACAACGGAAGAAGAAGAGAACCCACGTGTCTCGACGAACAACCAACTAGGGGCAACTAGTGGTCAACCTAACGGAGTGTGAACTCACGGAGGTTCAAACACGAGTCCTGGAAAGAGGGCTTGGTTTTGTACCAACCAACAGGATGGAGAAGTTCAAGGTACATGCAGAAATTAAGGAATTCATACGCAAATTGAAACTACTGGCATTTTTCAAAGAGAAGGATAGCACCACGGAAGAATCATCCGACACAGGATTACGGCAAAAGTCCACCTTCACCCCACCAGACTCCACACTACCAGTTGAATTACTGGCTTTTGAGAAAGCGGTCATGGAAGAACTAAGGCAGATCTCCGCGCAAGGCAACACCCATTTCCAGAACACCTCAAAAGTCGAGAAGGAAGCCATACAACAGCTGTCCACCAACAAAGAAATCATAATCAAACCAGCTGATAAAGGAGGGGCCATAGTGATCCAGACAACAGCGGCCTATGACAATGAATGTAAGAGGCTTCTGGGTGACAGAAGAAACTACGAGATCCTTAACAATGACCCTACAGAATCCTTACGGATCCGGATAACAGGGATGGTAGAGGAAGCAATGACACACAACTGGGTGTCTAAAAAGGAGGCAGAATTCTTAATTCAGAAATCTCCTAGGACACCCTATTTCTACACCATCCCTAAGATACACAAAAACTTGCAACAACCACCAGGCCGCCCAATAGTCTCGGGCATAGGCTCTATTCTAGAGCCTTTGTCAAAATTTGCCGACGCTTTCCTTCGCCCCCTCATTCAAAAAACCGGAACCTACCTAAAAGACACAAAAGCTGTTCTCCAATTGCTACAAGACATCACCTTTGACCCTGGGAACCAACTACTTTTGGGCCTCGACGTGGAGAGTCTCTACACGAGTCTACCCCACGACGAGACATTAAACATAATTGAAGAGATCCTTTTCTCGACCACCTGGGATTACCAAACACCACGGAATCTAGTAATGGAGTGCATCTCTCTCACTAAAAATTTCTTCTTGTATGAGGACACATTCTACCTACAGCAGCACGGTACCAGCATGGGGAGCACTTTTGCTCCCAGCCTGGCTGGTCTCTATGTACACCATCTTGAGACCAGCAAGATCCTACATCGTGACAACCCTTTCTGGCACAACATCAAAACCTGGAAACGATATATTGATGATGTGCTGGTCATCTGGGAAGGGGATATCCCGTCAACCGAAGCCTTCATGGTGTGGCTTAACCAGCAAAATGCTTTCCTTAAATTCACTAACACCACGTCACGTGACAATCTGGTATTTCTAGATCTAAACATATATCCGGACGGAGGCAAACTTAAGACCACCACACATTTTAAACCAACTGCCAAGAACTGTCTGTTACTATACGACAGTTTTCACCTGCGTCACCTCCGTGACAACCTTCCTTACGGACAGTTTCTCCGCTTGCGGAGGAACTGTACAGAACTGGCAGACTATAAATCGCAAGCCTCAGATTTGAAAACAGAACTCACTAATCGGAAATACCCCATCAAGATCATTGACAAAGCTATGAAAAGGGCCCGCAATAACAACAGAGAGGCCCTCCTGGAAGAGAAGGTACAAAAAGATCAAGAGGACAGATCAATCTGTGTGACAACGTTTAACACTCATTCTAACCAAATATCAAAGATTGTGAATAAACATTGGAGAATCCTGAACTGTGGCAAGCTGAATCTAGAAAAACCATTGTTCGCACACAAGCGAGGGAGGAACCTGAAAGACATGCTTGTCCATACACGACCCCGCACAGGAAAACCTACAACCACAGGGAACCCGACTCTCCCACCCATCCAGGGCCACCATCCGTGCGGCAACTGCAGCACTTGCCATCTCACTAAGAAAAGCAGACGGATCCGATTCAGGAACGGCAGTGAGTGGGAACAGAGAAGATTCACGAATTGCAATAGCCGAAATGTCATTTACATGATCACATGCCCCTGCATGTTGGAGTACGTTGGCATGACATCACGACCAATCAAAATCCGAATTGGTGAACATAGGCGCAACGTCCGATGTAAGAATAGCACAACCAAAATGGCTTCCCACTACCTGTCAGAAGCACATACAGTGGACGATCTACTATGGACGGTCATTGAGCAAATACCATCCGAGAGTGGCTTACTAGAGAAGGAGCAACAATGGGTGTTCCGTTTGGGCACCCACATAGAGGGCCTTAATGATGACATACCATGGAGCCAATTCACCTGAACTGAATCAGCATTTGATCTTCCATATGGATACCAACCTTAAGGGTCACTCATAGTAACGATTATTTTTTCGCAACATGTTTGACACTGGACCTGCCTACAATGCATATACTTGAACTAGCATCAACGTGGCCCCACTATGAACATGTTTTTCTTTGGGAGCCCCTAACCACGACTGTTCCATCAGTTTTTAGACTTTCATTTCCATTACCAGCAGAATGATTTTTTGCCTGCCACTAAGGGGAGCAACAGTCACTACGAGACTCCTCTGCTGAAGAAAGCCGGAATAAACGTTCATAATCCAGAGAACTACCGGCCCATTTCTCAGCTTCCATACCTCTCTAAGGTCTTAGAAAAGCTGGTGAACAGACAACTGTCCAACTATCTGGAGGTTAACGAACTACTGGACTGTTCTCAGACTGGCTTTAGAGCCACTAACAGTACAGAGGCCACTCTCCTAGCCATCCTAGACGACATAAGATCACTGACTGATCAAGGAAAGGCTGTTGCCCTGATCTTATTGGACCTGTCGGCGGCGTTCAACACAGTCTCACACAATCTCCTGTTGGAAATTCTCTATGAAAAGGGTATACATGCCAAAGCTCTTCAGTGACTTAACTCCTTTTTGAGGAACAGAACTCAGATGGTACAAATGGGCCAGTTCTCCTCGAAACCAAAAAGCATCAGATGTGGTGTTCCCCAAGGAGCCTCCCTGAGCCCAACACTTTTTAATGCCTATGTGTCATCTCTGGCATTGATAAGCAGGAAATGGGGCTTCAGCATCTGCTCCTACGCGGATGACACTCAGCTGATGATAACCATTGAAGAAAGGCATGAGGACACCAGGGTTAAGTGAAATAACTGCCTCTCAGAGATGGCAACCTGGATGTCCGAACACTGCCTTAAGCTAAACGCAGGTAAATCGGAAATACTGCTTTTCGGAGGAGCTAACCAAATTTGGGATGCCACTTGGTGGCCACAATCCCTGGGAGATGCTCCAGCGCCTAAACAATGCGCAAAAAACTTGGGTATAACCATCGACAACACCCTGTCCATGCAGGATCATGTGCGGGTTCTGTGTGGAAGAGGTTTTGCGATTTTAAAGCTCCTAAGAAGGCTTTTTCCATGGATCCTGCTAGAATGTAGAAGGACGGTTACACAGGCATTACTCATCAGCAGATTAGATTATGGAAATGCACTGTATGTGGGCATGGCAGATTACCTTTTTTCACGCCTACAAGTGCTGCAAAATGCAGCTGCCAAGCTTGTGTGTAACAAAAGTAGATTTAGTTCAGCGTCTGCATGCATGAAACAGCTCCACTGGCTACCATTTCGCCAAAGAGCAAGATTCAAGCTGCTGAGTCATGCGCACAAGGCACTTCATAACCTTGGACCCAGAATTCTCCAGAATAAAATCGAATTCTACGTCCCCACGAGGTGCTTAAGATCACGACACCAAGAACTAGCCAGGCCCAGACGTATAAAGAAAGTGAGAACAGGAGGCCGATCATTCTCATACCTGGCAGCTAAACACTGGAATGAATTACCCCTAGACCTACGTCTTACTGAGGACTATGTAATTTTTAGGAAAAAACTAAAAACTCAGCTTTTTCCTATGACGTAAGTGTGAGCAGCTGAAGGCACCCAATATAACCTACCATGTGTTCTGCAAGACAGCGCCGTGATATCCGTCAGGATGAATGTTGCGCTCTACAAATAAATAAATAAAATAAAAAAACAAAATAAAATAAAAACTGTACCCCCACACTGGGAATACTTCATGTATTATCCTTGTATTCCATTTCTTTATCTGCTGTACCGTCATCCATTAGAGTTATCTCAGCCACCCTCCTGAACTACAGTCAAAACACGAGAGGTGACGCGATCGGGTTATCACCTGCGTTTCATATGTATTTAACTTTGTGCCTTTTTCCAAGTATGTTTTGTATATTTTTTGCACATTAAGTTGCAGAAATTTGGCCTTCTGTTTTCATCCGTTTCACCACCAATGGAGCCAATTCATTTACGGACTCACCCGAGCACTAACCATTATGGTTAGCGCTCCAGTGTGCAGGACCGGAAACTCCCGGGCTTTTTCCTACTTCCGGGTCATTTAGAGCAGTGGCATACCCGTTACAAACAACAATCCTTCAAGACGAGCGCTCTAGTAGAGACGCATGGCTATGTCTACATCCGGGTCAACGTAGGATTGGTACAACCAGCAGGCAAAGAGAACCGGGCAAGGCACAACTTCCCCTCCGGGTCAAAGTACGCAGCAATTAGACCACTGCTGGCGGGAAATCTAAACCAATTAAGGCTAATATAAGTAGAGGCCCCTCGCAGTCTCATTTATATCCACGGAGCCGCGAGGTGGAGATCCTTGTACGAGGTAGTACCCTGGTGCATGTAAGTACGGCATAGCCGCTACAGGGAAGTCGACCATTGGACCCTCGGTTTCCTAGTTTATTAAACCTCTTCCATTCTAATGCACATTCTTTTACCTACAGAGTGCAATTAGCACCTTGTCTCCCTCGTTTTCTAAGGCTCATGAGGCACCCGCCTTCCATACAACAAGTATGTATCCCTGAGTGACATCATTTTTTACTTCCCACATTTTGATTATAATTTTTCTCAAGGCCCTACAAAGTCAACCATGGAGCATTTTATGTAGAGTGTGTTTTTTCTGCTAAATGTTTGTGCATCTTGTATTTGTCTCTTTTTTACAGGACACTGCACCATAGATCACATCGAAGTCAATGATGATTAATTAGCACTGTATATATCACTCCTTTGTAGTTCACCACTTTTGCACACGGAACGCTTTGCATACCTGACGTTTCTAAATGCTGTGTTTCTATTTCAGATTATCCTTAAGGAATTTCCTTTTGGTATCGTATTTTACATTCAGACAATTTGTCTCTAACACGTAGAATTTACTACCTGTTTATGTAGCATTACATCAATGATGACATTGTCAAACTAGCTATGTGAGAACGGTAGAGATCTGTTAACCTGTCCTGAAGAAGAAGCAGCACGCTTCGAAACATGTTGACACACACAGGAGGCTTTGTGCATTGACACAACACACCTCCGACCCACACCTTTTTAACAATATCGGCACCATGGAATATTACATTTTCTACTCCACAGGAGCTAGGTATTTTTTAACATTCACTTTTCACTCACTCCTGACCCTTCCACTCACGCATTTCTACACCACACATAGTGTACAAAATCAGTGCTCCCGCGTACTCGCAGGTAGTAGCACGCCGCGTCCCGTAGAGGGGCGCGAAGACCCCTATGATGAAGCATGACACCAAGGGCCCTTTTGGTGTGTGAGGGGTATTTAAGAAACACAATGTGCTCCCAACCAATGTAGGTAATGCACATGACCCTGGATTTCAATAATCCCCCGCCATAATCCTTCAAGGGTGGATCCTAGTGTTTATGACAGCTTTGTGTCTTTCTCATTGTGTAGCATCCGGACACATACATCGATACAAATATATAATATACCCAGGGCACGAGTCGGGGGTACACGCGGATGGACGGCGTCCAACCACTATTTTCACAGGGTGGACGCCGTCCACCCTGCCATGAAGTTGGGCACCACTGAAAAATATGCTTAATTCGTCCCGGTGTAATTTGCAAACACCGGGACACATTCAGCAGCACCTGCACGTTGTTGTCTGCTTTCGATCCACAACAACGTGCAGGCGGGAGGGGAAGGGGGGGTTTCTTATTTCAGACTCCTGCTGGGCCCATAACAAAGGCCGAATCTGAGGGGTCATCAGGCCTCCTTTTGTTGGAGTCTCCTGGCTGGGAGCAGTCAGGAGTATCACCCCTAGAAGCAAATGCAGCAGAGGGGAAGAAAAGGCTCACACCTTGTTAGCACTTCACACATAGTTAAGAGAGGCAGCTTTTCACTTTGTTCAGTCCCTGTTTACAAGATATGCATTCACTGAAAGAATGTCAGACCTGTTGGTCTTTCCCTGCATTTACACAAAATAAATGTAATTTATATAGTGCTTACTACCCCTAAGGAGGCGTTGAAATAATTTAAGTACCACTATTTTTTCTTTTAAAACACTATGGGTAGAGGAAGTTTACGCTGACAAAAGGCAACATTGTTTTATGTGTAACTTACAAAAGTGTGAATCTTCTTCCTAAATCAGGTGGGTTTCCCTGTATACTCGAAATGTGCTCCAATGTACTCATGATAGATATGTTAAACATATATGTGAGGGGTTAAGATCTGATGTCACTTCTTATGATGCCACTTCCTGTGATGTCACGCGCTGTGATGTCACGCGCCGCGGTGTCACACGCCGTGATGTCACGCGCCGTGATGCCACTTTCATTCTGATTAACTAGGTTAGTCCCCCAGTTCTCTTTTTAGGACTTGTGCCCTGAATATAACCAACCTTGCAGTGCAGTGGTGGCCTTTGTTATTAGCACGACTTTTGCGCTCAGGCCCATTGAGAGAGAGAGACTCCCTCTCCTTCCCTCTCTCCCCCTCCCCCTCCTGCAGCCTTGTGCGTTAGTTCAGCCATTCAATGTGGTAGAATTCACCATCAATCTGGTGGCACACCTACACCTGCGTCTTTCTGTAGCCTTGTGCATTAGTTACACACTTGACTTGGAGTAGTCTCGGGCAGATGCACCTCTTCACTTCTGGTACACACTGACACACACGGACACACACAGGAACACACGCCTGCCTCTCTTCCTGGCCCGCTTTAGTTACACACTTGTCGTAGACGAGCTTCAGATAAGCGGCCCTCTCCTACATATATACACACACACCCCACATACCCACCACCAATCAATCAATCAATCAATCATGTCACTTATAAAGCGCACTACATACCCGCGAGGGTCTCAAGGTGCTGGGGGAAGAGGGGGTGGTGCTGCTACTGATCGAAGAGCCAGGTCTTGAGGAGTGTTCTGAAGGCCAGTAGGTCTTGGGTCTGTCGGAGGTTGGTGGGGAGGGTGTTCCAGGTCTTGGCGGCGAGGTGGGAGAAGGATCTGCCGCCGGCGGTCGTTTTCCGGATGCGGGGGACTGTGGCGAGGGCGAGGCTGGTCGAGCGGAGCTGGCGGGTGGGGGTGTAGAAGCTGAGTCGTCTGTTGAGGTAGGCTGGTCCGGAGTTGTGGAGTGCTTTGTGTGCGTGGGTGAGGAGCTTGAAGGTTATCCTCTTGTTGACAGGGAGCCAGTGCAGGTCTCTCAGGTGGGGTGTGATGTGGCTGCGTCGGGGGATGTCGAGGATAAGACGTGCAGAGGCGTTCTGGATGCGTTGCAGCCGTCTCAGGAGCTTAGCCGTCGTTCCTGCGTAGAGGGCGTTTCCGTAGTCCAGCCTGCTGGTGACGAGGGCCTGGGTGACTGTTTTTCTTGTTTCGGTGGGGATCCACTTGAAGATCCTGCGGAGCATTCGGAGGATGTTGAAGCAGGATGAGGAAACGGCGTTGACCTGCTTAGTCATGGAGAGGGTGGGGTCGAGGATGACCCCTAGGTTGCGTACGTGGTCGGTGGGTGGCGGGGCTGTTCCCAGTGATGTTGGCCACCAGGAGTCGTCCCAGGCTGAAGGGTTGGAACCAAGGATGAGGACCTCCGTCTTGTCCGAGTTCAGCTTCAGGCGGCTGGTCCTCATCCATTCGGCGACGGCCTTCATTCCTTCGTGGAGGTGGGCTTTGGCGGTGTGAGGGTCTTTGGTGAGGGAGAGGTTCAGCTGGGTGTCGTCGGCGTAGGAGATGATGTTGAGGTTGTGCTGTCGGGCGACGTGGGTGAGGGGTGCCATGTAGATGTTGAACAGCGTTGGGCTGAGGGAGGAGCCTTGGGGTACGCCGCAGATGATCTTGGTGGCCTTGGATCGGAAGGGGGCGAGGCGGACGCTTTGTGTTCTGCCGGAAAGGAAGGATGTGGTCCAGTCCAGGGCCTTCTCTTGGATCCCGGCGTCGTGAAGGCGTGTTCGTAGTGTGTGGTGGCAGACCGTGTCGAAGGCGGCTGATAGGTCCAGGAGGATGAGGGCTGCTGTTTCTCCGTTGTCTAGCAGGGTCCTGATGTCATCGGTGGCGGCGATGAGGGCGGTTTCGGTGCTGTGGTTGCTGCGGAAGCCGGACTGGGAAGGGTCCAGGATGTTGTTCTCCTCGAGGTAGCGGGTCAGTTGTTTGTTGACGATTTTCTCGGTGACCTTCGCGGGGAACGGGAGCAGAGAGATGGGTCGGAAGTTCTTGAGGTCCTTGGGGTCTGCCTTGGGTTTCTTGAGTAAGGCGGTGATCTCGGCGTGCTTCCAGCTTTCTGGGAAGGTTGCTGTCTCGAAGGAGATGTTGATTATTTTCCGGAGATGGGGCGCGATGGCTGTACTGGCTTTGTTGAAGATGTGGTGAGGGCACGGGTCTAGCGGTGAACCGGAGTGGATGGTGTTCATGATCTCGCTGGTGTCCTCGTCATTGATGTTGGTCCAGGAGAGCAGGCGGTTGGTGTTGTGGGGGCAGTGGTCTCGGTGGTTGCCGGGGCGGTCGTGGTGTTGAAGCTGTCGTGGATGTCGGCGATTTTGCGGTGGAAGAAGGTGGCCAGTGAGTCGCACAGGTCTCGCGACGGCTGGATGTCGTTGGTGTTGGAGCTGGGGTTGGAGAGTTCCTTCACGATGTTGAAGAGCTCTTTGCTGTTGTGTGCGTTGTTGTCTAGGCGGTCTTTGAGTGAGGCCCTTTTGGCGGATCTGATGAGGTGATGGTGACTGTGGGTGGCGCTCTTGTGGGCGGCGTAGCTGTCCGCTGTCCGTTCGTGGAGCCAGATCTTCTCCAGTTTTCGGCATGTTCGTTTGGAGGCCTGGAGGTCTTCGGTGAACCAGGTGGCTTTCTTGCTGGTGTGGCTGTTGGGCGGATTCTTGAGCGGGGCGAGGGTGTTGGCGCAGTCGTCGATCCACTGTCTGAGGTTGCGGGCGGCGGTGTCGGGGTCGGAGGGTTTGGCGGGTGGGCTCAGGGCGAGGGTTGTGGTTAGCTGGTCTTCCGTGACTCTGCTCCAGCAGCGGCGAGGCATTTGTTCGGTGCGGTGGTGCGTGGTGGGCTTCCTGTAGGTGAAGTGGATGCAGTGGTGGTCAGTCCAGTGGGGTTCGGAGGTGTGGTTGAAGGAGACGTGTGGGCTTGCGGAAAAGATGGAGTCTAGCGTGTGGCCGGCGGCGTGGGTGGGTGTAGTCACGAGCTGTCTGAGTCCGAGGGTGGCGAGGTTGTCGATCAGGGTGGTGGAGTTGGTGTCCTTGTTGTTCTCGAGGTGGAAGTTCAGGTCCCCGAGGAGGATGTAGTCCGTGGAGGCGATGGCGTGTGTGCTGACGAAGTCAGCGATGGAATCGCTGAACTGTGGTCGGGGTCCGGGGGTCTGTAGATGAGGGTTCCTCTGAGGGTGGTGTTGGGATCGGTGTGGATCTGGAAGTGCATGTGTTCGGCGGTGCTGAGGGTGTCATCGGTGTTGGTTGAGACTCTGAGGGTGTTCCTGTGGACGATGGTGATGCCTCCTCCGACTCCGTTGGTGCGGTCCCTGCGGGTGATCTTGTATCCGTCCGGGATGGCAATGGCGATGTCGGGGGCTGAAGCGGGATTCAGCCAGGTCTCCGTCAGGAATGCGACGTCTGGGGAGGGTGAGTCGAGAAGGTCCCAGAGTTCGATGGCGTGTTTGCGGGCGGAGCGGGTGTTGAGGAGGATGCATCTGAGGTAGTTGGGTTCTTTCCTGGGCGGTGGTTTGGCGGGGCGGGTGCTGGCGAAGCTGCAGTTCCGGCAGGTGAAGGGCCCTTGGGTGCGCTTCGGGGTGGCCTGGTAGCAGGCGTGATCTTTTCCGGGGTTGAGTGCGTGGAGGGTGCTGGCGTCGTATCGGCGTCTGTTGATGTGGCGGGCGCGGGGGATGCCCGGACCAGGGGGTCTGGCGCTGGGCGCGGTCACGGCGCGGATGGGCGCAAACGGGCTTGCCTTAAGCGCGCCCGCTGCGCGGCCGCGCAGCGGCCGCCATAAATGGGGAGGAGGGAGGGAGGAGCAGGGAATGGGGCAGCGAATGGGCAGTGAGGGGGTGGGGCCGCAGGGGCGCAGCGGCGGGAAACAGGCACAGAAGGGAAAACGAGCACAATCAGGGCATCAAGGGGGCACAGAAAGGAAAAGAAAACGAGCACAATCAGGGGCAGCAAGGGGGCACAGAAAGGAAAAAACGAGCACAATCAGGGGCAGCAAGGGGGCACAGAAAGGAAAAACGAGCACAATCAGGGCATCAAGGGGGCACAGAAAGGAAAAGAAAACGAGCACAATCAGGGGCAGCAAGGGGGCACAGAAAGGAAAAAGGAGCACAATCAGGGGCAGCAAGGGGGCACAGAAAGGAAAAACGAGCACAATCAGGGGCAGCAGCAGGGCACACAGACGGAGCTGTGTGGTGGGGGAGCGACCTACCAGTCAAGGTCAGTCAAGGTCAGGGGCCACCACACCACCTCACCACCTCAGCTCCTGCCTCCAGCATTAGTTATACACTTGTCTTGGCTGAGCCTCAAACATGCTTCCCTCTCCTTCTGTGGTATGTGTGTGTGTGTATATATATATATATATATATATGTGTGTGTGTGTATGTTTTATATATATATATATATATATATATATATATATATATATATATATATATATATATATATATATATATATATATGAGCAAAGAACGGAGTCCCACTCGCGCTCTCAGGTTATGCAAAAAAACAACCAACAATCCAAGGTAAAGTAAAAGGGGTTTATTCACACCATAATAGTGTGAATAAATCCCCTTTACTTTACCTTGGATTGTTGGTTGGTTTTTGCGTAACCTGAGAGTGCGAGTGGGACTCCGTTCTTTTGCTCATTGAATCACCGGTGTACTCCGCCGGCATCGCGCCACCCCTCAATGGGCTTGAATTTCCGGAAGGAGTAACTTTGTTGTGATATATATATATATATGTGTATGTATTTATATATATATATATATATATATATATATATATATATGTGTGTATGTTTATATATATGTGTGTCTATGTTTATATATGTGTGTATGTTTATATATATATGTGTGTCTATGTTTATATATATATATGTGTATATGTATATGTGTGTATGTTTATATATGTGTGTGTCTGTTTATATATATGTGTGTGTCTGTTTATATATATGTGTGTGTGTTTATATATGTATGTATATATGTGTGTATATGTTTATATATGTGTGTGTGTGTATATATGTGTGTCTGTTATATAAATATGTGTGTATGTATATATATATGTGTGTATGTTTATATACATATATGTGTGTATGTTTATATATATGTGTGTAAGTATGTGTGTGTGTATATATATATATATACACATATACACATATACACATACACATCCCCTGCCGGTCTCCAGCATTAGTTAAACACTTGTCTTGGGCGAGCCTCAAATATGCTTCCCTCTCCTTCTGTGGTACACAGGGACACACAGGCCCGCCTCTCCCCCCGCAGCCGTGCCAGCATCAGTTACACGCTTGTCTTGGGCGACCCTCATGAGCTATTCATGGTGGCATCGTTGCCGTCAGGCGGTGCCCCGGTGCCCCTCCATTGTCTGGCACATTTGCTGTGACAAGCTGTGGATGATTGATGATGGGGCCACAGATTGCTCTGTGCCTCAATGAGCAGCCCTTCCTCAAAATTCATTGCATGCCCTCCCCTCCCAATCCGCTTATCAATTAACCCTCCCGCCTCATTGGCGAGTCCCTAAACACGGGGACCCCCTGATCCGCCCAGGCGTACACTGGTTCTGCTTCAGTAGAGGCGAATGAGGGGTATCCCCCCCCCCCCCCCTGTCTTGTTTCTACGCGGGCCCTTATTCGGATCACCGCAGTCTGGAGTGATGCGAAATGCAGTCCTTCCTGCACGACCTTCAGCATGCTTTCTTTTGTCTTCGGATCGGCTCTTCCCTGTTTTCGTGTGTGCCCCCCCCTCCTTGAACCCTCCACCTGCTGCAGTCCGTGCTCTCTCCCCCCCCCGTCTCTTCCCAGTTATACCTTTTACCACCATTATCCGCTCTCTCATCCCTTCTCCCTCCACCACTTAACAAAGTGATAGTCCAACTGTGTCATGCCCCCCTCCTTCACCCCCTACGTAAAATAATAGTGAGTGTGTGTGGGTGGGGGGGGGGGGGCAGAACACCCTTCCTCACAATTAAAACGTCAATTGACTGACACAATCTTTGTGGTGGTGGTTGAGGGCAATTCTTCCAACAAATATTGCAAGAAGGATATAAACCAGGGTCTTGGCCCTCTCAGTAAACATATAAAGTGGGAAACATTGCAGGTAAATCGGTGGGGTCAAAGGGCACACATGCTAAAAGTCCACATAAAGCCAGTATGTGAAGTTACCCATATTTTGCTGTCTTGATGAAAGAGGAAAAATCTCCCAATAATCTATGTTAATTGTTATCTCTTAATTTCCTCACAAAAATATATTCAATATTTGCGACATGGAGCGGATTCAAAGACCCTTCTTTTTACATCGTGTTTAACAAACGGGCACCTGACCCCCCCTGAAGGGTCTTCACTCATTCTGGTTGTCACAACGCACGTTTCCTTAAGATACCGTTGGGGGGTGATGGTAAGCTGCCCTACAGTTTAATGAGCCCTACTGGGGAGAAGCCCCCCACACCCCCCATGAACTCCTCTATCATGGGAGGCAGGCTGCCCCACAGTTTAAACTCTACTGTCAAGGAGGCGGCGGTTGTACGACGGTACAACGCAGGTAAAGACATCGTATTCCTTTACCACGCATTTGTTACCACACATCTTTTTACCACGAACTTGCTTGTACAACGCATGCCATTACCACGCATTGTTTTTATGTATTTGTGGGGGGCGACCCCCCCCGCCCCCACTCCCAACTTACCTTAAATCCGCGGTAAAGGCATGGGTTGTAAAGGCATGCCCCATAGTATGAACTCCTCTATCAGGGGACAGAGGCTGCCCCACAGTATGAACCCCTCTATCAGGGGACGGAGGCTGCCCCACAGTATGAACTCCTCTATCAGAGGATGGAGGCGGCCCCACAGTATGAACTCCTCTATCAGGGGACGGAGGCTGCCCCACAGTATGAACTCCTCTATCAGGGGACGGAGGTGTGCCCCACAGGATGAACTCCTCTATCTAGGGACGGAGAGCTGCCCCACAGGTATGAACTCCATCTATCAGGAACGGAGGCTGCCCCACAGGAATGGACTCCTCTATCAGCGGAAAGAGGCTGCCCCACAGTATGAACTCGTCTGTCAGGGGACGGAGGCTGCCTCACAGTATGAACTCCTCTATCAATCAGGGGACGGAGGGTGCCCCACAGGATGAACTCCTCTATCAGGGGAGGGATGCTGCCCCACAGGATGAACTCCTCTGTCAGAGGAGGGAGGCTGCCCCGCAGTATGGACTCCTCTATCAGGGGAGGGAGGCTGCCCCACAGTATGGACTGCTCTATCAGGGGATGGAGGGTACTCCACAGAATGAACTCCTCTACCCGGGACGTAGGTGGCCCCACAGTAGGAACTCCTCTATCAGGGGACGGAAACTGCCCCACAGTAACAACTCCTCTATCAGTAGAGGGAGGCTGCCCCAGAGTATGAACTTCTTTATCAATCAGGGCACGGAGGCACTGTCAGCGGACGGAGACTGTCCCCACAGTATGAACTCCTCTGTCAGGGGACGGAGGTGGCCCCACAGGATGAACGCCATCAGCAGGGGACGGAGGCTGCCCCACAGTATGAACTCCTTTATCGATGGGGACGGAGGCTGCCCCACAGTATGAACTCCTCTGTCAGCGGACGGAGGCTGTCCCCACAGTATGAACTCCTCTGTCAGGGGACGGAGGTGGCCCCACAGGATGAACGCCATCAGCAGGGGACGGAGGCTGCCCCACAGTATGAACTCCTTTATGAGGGGACGGAGGCAGCCCCACAGTATGAAATCCTCTGTCAGGGTACAGAGGCTGCCCCACAGTATGAACTCCTGTCAGGAGATGGAGGTGGCCCCACAGTATGAACCCCTCTATCAGGGACGGAGGCTGCCCCACAGCTTAAAGATGATTATTTGGTAGAAGGCATGCTCCACAGTATGAACTCCTCTATCAGGGGAGGAAGGCTGCCCCACAGTATGGCCTCCTCTATCAGGTGAGGGAGGCTGCCCCAAAGTATGGATTCCTCTATCAGGGGACAGAGGCTGCCCCACAGTATGAACTGCTCTGTCAGAGTACGGTGGCGTCCCCACAGTATGAACTCACTGTCAGGGCACGGAGGCTGGCCCCACAGTAGAAACTCCTCTATCCGGCGAGGGAGGCTGCCCCACAGTTTGAACTCCTCTATGAATCAGGGGATGGAGGCTGGCCCCACAGTATGAAATCCTCTATCAGGGACGGAGGCTGCCCCACAGTATGAACTCCTCGATCAATCAGGGGACGGAGGCAGCCCCACAGTATGAACTCCTCTATCAGTGGACGGAGGCTGCCACACAGTATGACCTCCCTGTCAGGGGACGGAGGCTGCCCCACAGTATAAACTCACTGTCAGGGGACGTAGGTGGCCCCACAGTAGGAACTCCTCTATCAGGGGACGGAGACTGCCCCACAGTAGGAACTCCTCTATCAGGGGACGGAGACTGCCCCACAGTATGAACCCCTCTATCAGGGACGGAGGCTGCCCCACCGTATGGACTCCTCTATCAGGGGAGGGAGGCTGCCCCACAGTATGGACTCCTCTATCAGGGGGGAGGCTGCCCCACAGTATGGCCTCCTCTATCGGGAGGGAGGCTGCCCCACAGTATGGACTCCTTTATCAGGGGATGGAGGTTGCCCCACAGTATGAACTCCTCTATCGGGAGGGAGGCTGCCCCACAGTATGGACTCCTTTATCAGGGGATGGAGGCTGCCCCACAGTATGAACTCCTCTATCAGGGACGGAGGTTGCCCCACAGTAAGGACTCCTCTGTCAGGGGAGGGAGGCTGCCCCACAGTATGAACTCCTCTATCACAGGACGGAGGCTGCCCCGCAGTATGAACTCCTCTATCAGGGACGGAGGCCGCCTCACAGTATGAACTCTTCTATCAATCAGGGGATGGAGGCTGCCCCACATGATGAACTCCTCTATGTGGACGGAGACTGTCCCAAAGGATGAACTTCTGTATCGGGGAACGGAGGCTGCCCCACAGTATGAACGCCTATCAGGGGACGGAGGCTGCCCCACAGTGTGATCTCCTCTATTAGGGGACGGAGGCTGCCTCACAGTTTGATCCTCCATCAATCAGGGGACAGAGGCTGTCCCACAGGATGAACTCCTCTATCAGGGGAGGGAGTCTGCCCCACAGTATGGGCTCCTCTATCAGCAGAAGGAGGCTGCCCCACAGTATGAACTCCTCTATCAGGGATGGAGGCTGCCCCATAGTATGAACTCCTCTATCAGGGGATGGAGGCTGTTCCACAGTATAACTCCTCTATCAGGTACGGAGGCTGCCTCACAATATGAACTCCTCTAGGAGGGAGGCTGCCCCACAGTATGAACTCTTCTATCAGGAACAAAGGATGCCCCACATTATCAACTCCTCTGTCAGGGGGACAGAGGCTGCCCCACAGTATTAACTCCTCTATTAGGGGACAGAGGCTACCCACAGTATGAACTCCTCTATCAGGGGGCAGAGGCGGCCCCACAGTATGAACTCCTCTGTCAGGGGACAGAGGCTGCCCCACAGTATGAACTCCTGTCAGGGGACGGAGGTGGCCCCACAGTAGGAACTCCTCTATCTGGGGAGGGAGACTGCCCCAGGGTATGAACCCATCTATCAGGAACGGAGGCTGCCCCACAGGATGAACTCCTCTATCAGGGGACGGAGGCTGCCCCACAGTATGGACTCGTCTATCAGGGGACGGAGGCTGCCCCACAGTATGAACTCCTCTATCAATCAGGGGACGGAGGGTGCCCCACAGGATGAACTCCTCTATCAGGGGAGGGATGCTGCCCCACAGGATGAACTCCTCTGTCAGAGGAGGGAGGCTGCCCCGCAGTATGGACTCCTCTATCAGGGGAGGGAGGCTGCCCCACAGTATGGACTGCTCTATCAGGGGATGGAGGGTACTCCACAGAATGAACTCCTCTACCCGGGACGTAGGTGGCCCCACAGTAGGAACTCCTCTATCAGGGGACGGAAACTGCCCCACAGTAACAACTCCTCTATCAGTAGAGGGAGGCTGCCCCAGAGTATGAACTTCTTTATCAATCAGGGCACGGAGGCACTGTCAGCGGACGGAGACTGTCCCCACAGTATGAACTCCTCTGTCAGGGGACGGAGGTGGCCCCACAGGATGAACGCCATCAGCAGGGGACGGAGGCTGCCCCACAGTATGAACTCCTTTATGAGGGGACGGAGGCTGCCACACAGTATGAACTCCTCTGTCAGCGGACGGAGGCTGTCCCCACAGTATGAACTCCTCTGTCAGGGGACGGAGGTGGCCCCACAGGATGAACGCCATCAGCAGGGGACGGAGGCTCAGCAGGGGACGGAGGCTGCCCCACAGTATGAACTCCTTTATGAGGGGACGGAGGCAGCCCCACAGTATGAAATCCTCTGTCAGGGTACAGAGGCTGCCCCACAGTATGAACTCCTGTCAGGAGATGGAGGTGGCCCCACAGTATGAACCCCTCTATCAGGGACGGAGGCTGCCCCACAGCTTAAAGATGATTATTTGGTAGAAGGCATGCTCCACAGTATGAACTCCTCTATCAGGGGAGGAAGGCTGCCCCACAGTATGGCCTCCTCTATCAGGTGAGGGAGGCTGCCCCAAAGTATGGATTCCTCTATCAGGGGACAGAGGCTGCCCCACAGTATGAACTGCTCTGTCAGAGTACGGTGGCGTCCCCACATTATGAACTACTGTCAGGGCACGGAGGTGGCCCCACAGTAGAAACTCCTCTATCCGGCGAGGGAGGCTGCCCCACAGTTTGAACTCCTCTATGAATCAGGGGACGGAGGTGGCCCCACAGTATGAAATCCTCTATCAGGGACGGAGGCTGCCCCACAGTATGAACTCCTCGATCAATCAGGGGACGGAGGCAGCCCCACAGTATTAACTCCTCTATCAGTGGAGGGAGGCTGCCACACAGTATGACCTCCTGTCAGGGGACGGAGGCTGCCCCACAGTATAAACTCCAGTCAGGGGACGTAGGTGGCCCCACAGTAGGAACTCCTCTATCAGGGGACGGAGACTGCCCCACAGTAGGAACTCCTCTATCAGTGGAGGGAGGCTGCCCCACAGTATAAACTTCTCTATCAATCATGGGACGGAGGCAGCCCCACAGTATGAACTCCTCTGTCAGGGGATGGAGGCTGCCCCCACAGTATGAACTCCTCTGTCAGGGGACGGAGGTGGCCCCACAGGATGAACTCCTCTATCAGGGGACGGAGGCTGCCCCACAGTATGAACTCCTCTATCAGGGGACGGAGGCTGCCCCACAGTATGAACTCCTCTGTCAGGGGACAGAGGCTGCCCCACAGTATGAACTCCTGTCAGGGGACGGAGGTGGCCCCACAGTAGGAACTCCTTTATCTGGGGACGGAGACTGCCCCACAGTATGAACCCCTCTATTAGGGACGGAGGCTGCCCCACAGCTTAAAGATGATTATTTGGTAGAAGGCATGCCCCACAGTATGAACTCCTCTATCAGGGGGGGGGAGGCTGCCCCACTGTATGGACTCCTCTATCAGGGGAGGGAGGCTGCCCTACAGCATGGACTCCTCTATCAGGGGGGAGGCTGCCCCACGGTATGGCCTCCTCTATCGGGATGGAGGCTGCCCCACAGTACGGACTCCTCTATCAGGGACAGAGGTTGCCCCACAGTATGGACTCCTCTATCAGGGGAGGGAGGCTGCCCCACAGTATGGACTCCTCTATCAGGGGAGGGAGGCTGCCCCACAGTATGAACTCCTCTATCAGGGACGGAGGCTGCCCCACAGTATGAACTCCTCTATCAATCAGGGGACGGAGGCTGCCCCACATGATGAACTCCTCTATCTGGATGGAGACTGTCCCAAAGGTTGAACTCCCGTATCGGGGGATGGAGGCTGCCCCACAGTATGAATGCCTATCAGGGGATAGAGGCGGCCCCACAGTGTGAACTCCTCTATTAGGGGACGGAGGCTGCCACACAGGATGAACTCCTCTATCAGGGGAGGGAGGCTGCCCCACAGAATGAACTCCTCTGTCAATCAGGGGACGGAGGCGGGCCCAGAGGATGAACTCCTCTATCAGGGGACGGAGGCTGTCCCACAGTATGAACTCCTTTATCAGGGGACAGAGGCTGCCTCACAGTATGAACTCCTCTATCAGGGACAGAGACTGCCCCACAGCTTAAAGAGGATTATTGGTTAGAAGACATGCCCCACAGTATGAACTTCTCTATCGGGGATGGAGGCGGCCCCACAGTATGAACTCCTCTTTCAGGAGACGAAGGCGGCCCCACAGTATGAACTCCTCTATCAGGGGACGGAGGCTGCCCCACAGTATGAACTCCTCTATCAGGGGAGGGGGTTTGCCCCAGAGTATGAACTCCTCTGTCAGGGACAGAGGCTGCCCCACATCTTAAAGAGGATTATTGGGTAGAAGGCATGCCCCACAGTATGAACTTCTCTATCTGGGACGGAGGCGGCCCCACAGTATGAACTCCTCTATCAGGGGACGGACCTGCCCCACAGTATGAACTCCTCTGTCAGGGGACGGACGCTGCCCCACCGTATGAACTCCTCTATCAGGGGACGGAGGTGGCCCCACAGTATGAACTCCCTGTCAGGAGACAGAGGCTGCCCCACAGTATGAACCCCTGTCAGGGGATGGAGGTGGCCCCACAGTAGGAACTCCTCTATTAGGGGACGGAGACTGCCCCACAGCATGAAGCCCTCTATCAGGGACAGAGGCTGCCCCACACCTTAAAGAGGATTATTTGGTAGAAGGCATGACCCACAGTATGAACTCCTCTATAAGGGGAGGAAGGCTGCCCCACAGTATGGACTCCTCTATCAGGTGAGGGAGGCTGCCCCAAAGTATGGATTCCTCTATCAGGGGACAGAGGCTGCCCCACAGTATGAACTCCTATGGCAATCATGGGACGGAGGCAGCCCCACAGTATGAACCACTGTCAGGGCACGGAGGTGGCCCCACAGTAGCAACTCCTCTATCCGGGGAGGGAGGCTGCCCCACAGTTTGAACTCCTCTATAAATCAGGGGACGGAGGCGGCCCCACAGTATGAAATCCTCTATAAGGGACGGAGGTGGCCCCACAGTAGGTACTCCTTTATCTGGGGACGGAGACTGCCCCACAGTACCCCTCTATCAGGGACGGAGGCTGCCCCACAGCTTAAAGATGATTATTTGGTAGAAGGCATGCCCCACAGTATGAACTCCTCTATCAGGGGTGGGAGGCTGCCCCACCGTGTGGACTCCTCTATCAGGGGAGGGAGGCTGCCCCACAATATGGACTCCTCTATCAGGGGGGGAGGCTGCCCCACAGTATGGCCTCCTCTATCGGGAGGGAGGCTGCCCCACAGTATGGACTCCTCTATCAGGGGACGGAGGCTGCCCCACAGTATGAACTCCTCTATCAGGGACGGAGGTTGCCCCACAGCATGGACTGCTCTATCAGGGGAGGGAGGCTGCCCCACAGTATGGACTCCTATATCAGGGGACGGAGGCTGCCCCACAGTATGAACTCCTCTATCAGGGGACGGAGCCTGCCCCACAGTATGGAACTCCTCTGTAAGGGGACGGACGCTGCTCCACTGTATGAACTCCTCTATCAGGAGACGGAGGCTGGCCCCACAGTATGTACTCCTCTGTCAGGGGACAGAGGCTTCCGCACAGTATGAACCCCTGTCAGGGGACAGAGGTGGCCCCACAGTAGGAACTCCTGTATTAGGGGACGGAGACTGCCCAACAGCATGAAGCCCTCTATCAGGGACAGAGGCTGCCCCACAGCTTAAAGAGGATTATTTGGTAGAAGGCATGACCCACAGTATGAACTCCTCTATCAGGGGAGGAAGGCTGCCCCACAGTATGGACTCCTCTATCAGGTGAGGGAGGCTGCCCCAAAGTATGGATTCCTCTATCAGGGGACATAGGCTGCCCTACAGTATGAACTCCTCTATCAATCATGGGACGGAGGCAGCCCCACAGTATGAACCACTGTCAGGACACGGAGGTGGCCCCACTGTAGCAACTCCTCTATCCGGGGAGGGAGGCTGCCCCACAGTTTGAACTCCTCTATGAATCAGGGGACGGAGGCGGCCACACAGCATGAAATCCTCTATCAGGGACGGAGGCTGCCCCACAGTATGAACTCCTCTATCAGTCAGGGGATGGAGGCGGCCACACAGTATGAACTCCTCTATCAGTGGAGGGTGGCTGCCCCATTGTATGACCTCCTGTGAGGGGACGGAGGCTGCCCCACAGTATAAACTCCTGTCAGGGGACGTAGGTGGCCCCACAGTAGGAACTCCTCTATCAGAAACGGAGACTGCCCCACAGTAGGAGCTCCTCTATCAGTGGAGGGAGGCTGCCCCACAGTATGAACTTCACTATCAATCATGGGACGGAGGCAGCCCCACAGTATGAGCTCCTCTGTCAGGGGACGGAGGCTGCCCCACAGTATGAACTCCTCTGTCAGGGGACGGAGGCTGCCCCACAGTATGAACTCCTCTATCAGGGGATGGAGGCTGCCCCAGGGTATGAACTCCTCTATCAGGGGACTGATGCAGCCCCACAGTATGAACTCCTCTGTCAGGGGACAGAGGCTGCCCCACAGTATGAACTCCTGTCAGGGGACGGAGGTGGCCCCACAGTAGGTACTCCTTTATCTGGGGACGGAGACTGCCCCACAGTATGAACCCCTCTATCAGCAACTGAGGCTGCCCCACAGCTTAAAGATGATTATTTGGTAGAAGGCATGCCCCACAGTATGAACTCCTCTATCAGGGGAGGGAGGCTGCCCCACAGTATGGACTCCTCTATCAGGGGGGGAGGCTTCCCCACAGTATGGACTCCTCTATCAGGGGGGGAGGCTTCCCCACAGTATGGCCTCCTCTATCGGGAGGGAGGCTGCCCCACAGTATGGACTCCTCTATCAGGGGACGGAGGCTGCCCCAGAGTATGAACTCCTCTATCAGAGACGGAGGTTGCCCCACAGTATGGACTGCTCTATCAGGGGAGGGAGGCTGCCCCACAGTATGGACTCCTATATCAGGGGACGGAGGCTGCCCCACAGTATGAACTCCTCTATCAGGGACGGAGGCTGCCTCACAGTATGAACTCCTCTATCAATCAGGGGATGGAGGCTGCCCCACATGATGAACTCCTCTATCTGGACGGAGACTGTCCCAAAGGATGAACTCCTGTATCGGGGGACGGAGGCTGCCCAACAGTATGAACGCCTATCAGGGGACGGAGGCGGCCCCACAGTGTGAACTCTTCTATTAGGGGACGGAGGCTGCCCCACAGGATGAACTCCTCTATCAGGGGAGGGAGTCTGCCCCACAGTATGGACTCCTCCATCAGCGGACGGAGGCTGCCCCACAGTATGAACTCCTCTATCAGGGACAGAGTTTGCCCCACAGTATGGACTCCTCTATCAGGGGAGGGAGGCTGCCCCACAGTATGGACTCCTATATCGGGGGACGGAGGCTGCCCCACAGTATGAACTCCTCTATCAGGGACGGAGGCTGCCTCACCGTATGAACTCCTCTATCAATCAGGGGGCAGAGGCTGCCCCACATGATGAACTCCTCTATCTGGACGGAGACTGTCCCAAAGGGTGTACTCCTGTATCGGGGGAGGGAGTCTGCCCCACAGAATGGACTCCTCTATCAGCAGAAGGAGGCTGCCCCACAGTATCAACTCCTCTATCAGAGGATGGAGGCTTCCCCACAGTATGAACTCCTCTATCAGGGATGGAGGTGGCCCCACAGGATGGACTACTCTATCAGGGGACAGAGGCTGCCCCACAGTATGAACTGCTCTGTCAGGGGATGGAGGCTGCCCTACAGTATGAACTCCTCTATCAGGGGATGGAGGCGGCCCCACAGTATGAACTCCTCTGTCAGGGGACAGAGGCTGCCTCACAGTATGAACTCCTGTCCGGGGATGGAGGTGGCCCCACAGTAGGAACTCCTCTATCAGGGGACGGAGACTGCCCCACAGTATGAACCCCTCTATCAGGAACGGAGGCTGCCCCACAGCTTAAAGAAGATTATTTGGTAGAAGGCATGCCCCACAGTATGAACTCCTCTATCAGGGGAGGGAGGCTGCCCCACAGTATGGACTCCTCTATCAGGTGAGGGAGGCTGCCCCAAAGTATGGATTCCTCTATCAGGGGAGGGAGGCTGCCCCACAGTATGGACTCCTATATCAGGGGAGGGAGGCTGCCCCACAGTATGGACTCCTATATCGGGGGACGGAGGCTGCCCCACAGTATGAACTCCTCTCTCAGGGACGGAGGCTGCCTCACCGTATGAACTCCTCTATCAATCAGGGGGCAGAGGCTGCCCCACATGATGAACTCCTCTATCTGGACGGAGACTGTCCCAAAGGGTGTATTCCTGTATCGGGGGAGGGAGTCTGCCCCACAGAATGGACTCCTCTATCAGCAGAAGGAGGCTGCCCCACAGTATGAACTCCTCTGTCAGGGGATGGAGGCTGCCCCACAGTATGAACTCCTCGGTCAGGGGACGGAGGTGGCCCCACAGGATGGACTACTCTATCAGGGGACAGAGGCTGCCCCACAGTATGAACTGCTCTGTCAGGGGATGGAGGCTGCCCTACAGTATGAACTCCTCTATCAGGGGATGGAGGCGGCCACACAGTATGAACTCCTCTGTCAGGGGACAGAGGCTGCCCCACAGTATGAACTCCTGTCCGGGGATGGAGGTGGCCCCACAGTAGCAACTCCTCTATCAGGGGACGGAGACTGCCCCACAGGATGAACCCCTCTATCAGGGACGGAGGCTGCCCCACAGCTTAAAGATGATTATTTGGTAGAAGGCATGCCCCACAGTATGAACTCCTATATCAGGGGAGGAAGGCTGCCCCACAGTATGGACTCCTCTATCAGGTGAGGGAGGCTGCCCCAAAGTATGGATTCCTCTATCAGGGGACAGAGGCTGCCCCACAGTATGAACTGCTCTGTCAGGGGACGGTAGCGGCCCCACATTATGTACTACTGTCAGGGCATGGAGGTGGCCCCACAGTAGCAACTCTTCTATCCGGGGAGGGAGGTTGCCCCACAGTTTGAACTCCTCTATGAATCAGGGGATGGAGGCGGACCCACAGTATGAAATCCTCTATCAGGGACAGAGGCTGCCCCACAGTATGAACTCCTCTATCAATCAGGGGACGGAGGCGGCCCCACAGTATGAACTCCTCTATCAGTGGAGGGAGGCTGCCCCACAGTATGACCTCCTGCCAGGGGACAGAGGCTGCCCCACAGTATAAACTCCTGTCAGGGGACGTAGGTGGCCCCACAGTAGGAACTCCTCTATCAGAAACAGAGACTGCCCCACAGTAGGAGCTCCTCTATCAGTGGAGGGAGGCTGCCCCACAGTATGAACTTCACTATCAATCATGGGACGGAGGCAGCCCCACAGTATGAACTCCTCTGTCAGGGGACGGAGGCTGCCCCCACAGTATGAACTCCTCTGTCAGGGGACGGAGGTGGACCCACAGGATGAACTCCTCTATCAGGGGATGGAGGCTGCCCCACAGTATGAACTCCTTTATCAGGGGACGGCTGCAGCCCCACAGTATGAACTCCTCTGTCAGGGGACAGAGGCTGCCCCACAGTATGAACTCCTGTCAGGGGACGGAGGTGGGCCCACAGTAGGTACTCCTTTATCTGGGGACGGAGACTGCCCCACAGTACCCCTCTATCAGGCACGGAGGCTGCCCCACAGCTTAAAGATGATTATTTGGTAGAAGGCATGCCCCACAGTATGGACTCCTCTATCAGGGGTGGGAGGCTGCCCCACCGTATGGACTCCTCTATCAGGGGAGGGAGGCTGCCCCACAGTATGGACTCCTCTATCAGGGGGGGAGGCTGCCCCACAGTATGGCCTCCTCTATCGGGAGGGAGGCTGCCCTACAGTATGGACTCCTCTATCAGGGGACTAGAGGCTGCCCACAGTATGAACTCCTCTATCAGGGACGGAGGTTGCCCCACAGTATGGACTCCTCTATCAGGAGAGGGAGGCTGCCCCACATTATGGACTCCTATATCAGGGGACGGAGGCTGCACCACAGTATAAACTCCTCTATCAGGGGACGGATCTGCCCCACAGTATGAACTCCTCTGTCAGGGGACGGACGCTGCCCCACCGTATGAACTCCTCTATCAGGGGACGGAGGTGGCCCCACAGTATGTACTCCTCTGTCGGGGGACAGAGGCTGCCCCACAGTATGAACCCCTGTCAGGGGACAGAGGTGGCCCCACAGTAGGAACTCCTGTATTAGGGGAAGGAGACTACCTCACAGCATGAAGCCCTCTATCAGGGACAGAGGCTGCCCCACAGCTTAAAGAGGATTATTTGGTAGAAGGCATGACCCACAGTATGAACTCCTCTATCAGGGGAGGAAGGCTGCCCCACAGTATGGATTCCTCTATCAGGTGAGGGAGGCTGCCCCAAAGTATGGATTCCTCTATCAGGGGACAGAGGCTGCCCCACAGTATGAACTCCTCTAACAATCATGGGACGGAGGCAGCCCCACAGTATGAACCACTGTCAGGGCACAGAGGTGGCCCCACAGTAGCAACTCCTCTATCCGGGGAGGGAAGCTGCCCCACAGTTTGAACTCCTCTATGAATCAGGGGATGGAGGCGGCCCCACAGTATGAAATCCTCTATCAGGGATGGAGGCTGCCCCACAGTATGAACTCCTCTATCAATCAGGGGACGGAGGCGGCCCCACAGTATGAACTCCTCTATCAGTGGAGGGTGGCTGCCCCATTGTATGACCTCCTGTGAGGGGACGGAGGCTGCCCCACAGTAAAAACTCCTGTCAGGGGACGTAGGTGGCCCCACAGTAGGAACTCCTCTATCAGAAACTGAGACTGCCCCACAGTAGGAGCTCCTCTATCAGTGGAGGGAGGCTGCCCCACAGTATGAACTTCACTATCAATCATGGGACGGAGGCAGCCCCACAGTATGAACTCCTCTGTCAGGGGACGGAGGCTGCCCCCACAGTATGAACTCCTCTGTCAGGGAACGGAGGTGGCACCACAGGATGAACTCCTCTATCAGGGGATGGAGGCTGCCCCACAGTATGAACTCCTTTATCAGGGGACGGATGCAGCCCCACAGTATGAACTCCTCTGTCAGGGGACAGAGGCTGCCCCACAGTATGAACTCCTGTCAGGGGACGGAGGTGGCCCCACAGTAGGTACTCCTTTATCTGGGGACGGAGTCTGCCCCACAGTACCCCTCGTTCAGGGACGGAGGCTGCCCCACAGCTTAAAGATGATTATTTGGTAGAAGGCATGCCCCACAGTATGAACTCCTCTATCAGGGGTGGGAGGCTGCCCCCCGTATGGACTCCTCTATCAGGGGGGAGGCTGCCTCACAGTATGGCCTCCTCTATCAGGAGGGCGGATGCCCTACAGTATGGACTCCTCTATTAGGGACGGAGGTTGCCCCACAGTATGGACTCCTCTATCAGGGGACGGAGGCTGCCCCACAGTATGATCTCCTATATCAGGGGACGGAGGCTGCCCCACAGTATGAACTCCTCTATCAGGGACGGAGTCTGCCTCACAGTATGAACTCCTCTATCAATCAGGGGACGGAGGCTGCCCCACATGATGAACTCCTCTATCTGGACGGAGACTGTCCCAAAGGATGAACTCCTGTATCGGGGGACGGAGGCTGCCCCACAGTATGAACGCCTATCAGGGGACGGAGGCGGCCCCACACTGTGAACTCCTCTATTAGGGGACAGAGGCTGCCCCACAGGATGAACTCCTCTATCAGCAGAAGGAGACTGCCCCACAGTATGGACTCCTCCATCAGGGGACGGAGCCTGCCCCACAGTATGAACTCCTCTATCAGGGACAGAGTTTGCCCCACAGTATGGACTCCTCTATCAGGGGAGGGAGGCTGCCCCACAGTATGGACTCCTATATCGGGGGACGGAGGCTGCCCCACAGTATGAACTCCTCTATCAGGGACGGAGGCTGCCTCACCGTATGAACTCCTATATCAATCAGGGGGTGGAGGCTGCCCCACATGATGAACTCCTCTATCTGGACGGAGACTGTCCCAAAGGATGAACTCCTGTATCGGGGGACGGAGGCTGCCCCACAGTATGAATGCCTATCAGGGGACGGAGGCGGCCCCACAGTGTAAACTCCTCTATTAGGGGACGGAGGCTGCCCCACAGGATGAACTCCTCTATCAGGGGAGGGAGTCTGCCCCACAGTATGGACTCCTCCATCAGGGGACGGAGCCTGCCCCACAGTATGAACTCCTCTATCAGGGACAGAGTTTGCCCCACAGTATGGACTCCTCTATCAGGGGAGGGAGGCTGCCCCACAGTATGGACTCCTATATCGGGGGACGAAGGCTGCCCCACAGTATGAACTCCTCTATCAGGGACGGAGGCTGCCTCACCGTATGAACTCCTCTATCAATCAGGGGGTGGAGGCTGCCCCACATGATGAACTCCTCTATCTGGACGGAGACTGTCCCAAAGGGTGTACTCCTGTATCGGGGGACGGAGGCTGCCCCACAGTATGAAAGCCTATCAGGGGACGGAGTCGGCCCCACAGTGTGAACTCCTCTATTAGGGGATGGAGGCTGCCCCACAGGATGAACTCCTTTATCAGGGGAGGGAGTCTGCCCCACAGTATGGACTCCTCTATCAGCAGAAGGAGACTGCCCCACAGTATGAACTCCTCTATCAGAGGATGGAGGCTGCCCCACAGTATGAACTCCTCTATCAGGGATGGAGGTGGCCCCACAGGATGGACTACTCTATCAGGGGATGGAGGCTGCCCCACAGTATGAACTGCTCTGTCAGGGGATGGAGGCTGCCCCACAGTATGAACTCCTCTATCAGGGGATGGAGGCGGCCCCACAGTATGAACTCCTCTGTCAGGGGACAGAGGCTGCCCCACAGTATGAACTCCTGTCAGGGGATGGAGGTGGCCCCACAGTAGGAACTCCTCTATCAGGGGACGGAGACTGCCCCACAGTATGAACCCCTCTATCAGGGACGGAGGCTGCCCCACAGTATGAACTCCTCTGTCAGGGGGACAGAGGCTGCCCCACAGTATGAACTCCTCTATCAGGGGAGGGAGGCTGACCCACAGTATGAACTCCTCTATCAGGGGACAGAGGTGGCCCCACAGTATGAACTCCTCTATCAGGGGAGGGAGGCTGCCCCACAGTATGAACTCCTCTATCAGGGGAGGGAGGCTGCCCCACAGTATGGACTGCTCTATCAGGGGAGGGAGGGTACTCCACAGTATGAACTCCTCTATCAGGGAAGGGAGGCTGCCCCACAGAATGAACTCCTCTATCCGGGACGGAGGCGGCCCCACAGTATGAACTCCTCTATCAGGGGAGGGGGGTGCCCCACAGTATGACCTCCTGTCAGGGTACGGAGGTGGCCCCACAGTATGAACTCCTCTATCAGGGGACAGTGGCTGCGCCACAGTATGAACCCCTCTATTAGGGATGGATGCTGCCCCACAGCTTAAAGAGGATTATTTGATAGAAGGCAAGCCCCACAGTATGAACTCCTCTATCAGCGGAGGGAGGCTGCCCCAAAGTATGGACTCCTCTATCAGGGGAGGGAGGCTGCCCCACAGTTTTGACTGCTGTATCAGGGGAGGGAGGCTACTCCACAGAATGAACTCCTCTATCAGGGTAGGGAGGCTGCCCCACAGAATGAACCTCTCTATCCGGGACGTAGGTGGCCCCACAGTAGGAAGTCCTCTATCAGGGGATGGAGACTGCCCCACAGTAACAACTCCTCTATCAGTGGAGGGAGGCTGCCCCAGAGTATGAACTTCTCTGTCAATCAGGGCACGGAGGCAGTCCCACAGTATGAATTCCTCTGTCAGCGGACGGAGGCTGCCCCCACAGTATGAACTCTTCTGTCAGGGGACGGAGGTGGCCCCACAGGATGAACTCCATCAGCAGTGGACGGAGGCTGCCCCACAGTATGAACTCCTTTATGAGGGGTCGGAGGCAGCCCCACAGCATGAACTCCTCTGTCAGGGGACAGATGCTGCCCCACTGTATGAACTCCTGTCAGGGGACGGAGGTGGCCCCACAGTATGAACCCCTCTATCAGGGACGGAGGCTGCCCCACAGCTTAAAGATGATTATTTGGTAGAAGGCATGCCCCACAGTATGAACTCCTATATCAGGGGAGGAAGGCTGCCCCACAGTATGGACTCCTCTATCAGGTGAGGGAGGCTGCCCCAAAGTATGGATTCCTCTATCAGGGGACAGAGGCTGCCCCACAGTATGAACTGCTCTGTCAGGGGACGGTAGCGGCCCCACATTATGATCTACTGTCAGGGCATGGAGGTGGCCCCACAGTAGCAACTCCTCTATCCGGGGAGGGAGGCTGCCCCACAGTTTGAACTCCTCTATGAATCAGGGGACGGAGGAGGCCCCACAGTATGAAATCCTCTATCAGGGACGGAGGCTGCCCCACAGTATGAACTCCTCTATCAATCAGGGGACGGAGGCGGCCCCACAGTATTAACTCCTCTATCAGTGGAGGGAGTCTGCCCCACAGTATGACCTCCTGTCAGGGGACGGAGGCTGCCCCACAGTATAAACTCCTGTCAGGGGACGTAGGTGGCCCCAAGTAGGAACTCCTCTATCAGTGGAGGGAAGCTGCCCCACAGTATAAACTTCTCTATCAATCATGGGATGGAGGCAGCCCCACAGTATGAACCCCTCTGTCAGGGGACAGAGGCTGCCCACACAGTATGAACTCCTCTGTTAGGGGACGGAGGTGGCCCCACAGGATGAACTCCTCTATCAGGGGACGGAGGCTGCCCCACAGTATGAACTCCTTTATCAGGGGACAGAGGCAGCCCCACAGTAGGAACTCCATTGTCAGGGGACAGAGGCTGCCCCACAGTATGAACTCCTGTCAGTGGATGGAGGTGGCCCCACAGTAGGAACTCCTTTATCTGGGGACGGAGACTGCCCCACAGTATAAACCCCTCTATCAGGGACGGAGGCTGCCCCAAAGCTTAAAGATGATTGTTTGGTCGAAGGCATGCCCCACCGTATGGACTCCTCTATCAGGGGAGGGAGGCTGCCCCACAGTATGGACTCCTCTATCAGGGGGGAGGCTGCCCCACAGTATGGCCTCCGCTATGGGGAGGAAGGCTGCCCCACAGTATGGACTCCTCTATCAGGGACGGAGGTTACCCCACAGTATGGACTCCTCTATCAGGGGAGAGAGGCTGCCCCACAGTATGGACTCCTTTATCATGGGAGGGAGGCTGCCCCACAGAATGAACTCCTCTAGCCGGGACGGAGGCTGCCCCACAGTATGGACTCCTCTATCACGGGACAGAGGCTTCCCCACAGTATGAACTCCTCTATCAGGGATGGAGGCTGCCTAACAGTATGAACTCCTCTATCAATCAGGGGACGGAGGCTGCCCCACATGATGAACTCCTCTATCTAGATGGAGACTGTCCCAAAGGATGAACTCCTGTATCGGGGGATGGAGGTTGCCCCACAGTATGAACGCCTATCAGGGGACGGAGGCGGCCCCACAGTGTGAACTCCTCTATCAGGGGATGGAGGGTGCCCCACAGGATGAACTCCTCTATCAGGGGAGGGATGCTGCCCCACAGGATGAACTCCTGTATTAGGGGAGAGAGGCTGCCCCACAGTATGAACTCCTCTATCAGTAGAGGGAGGCTGCCCCACAGTATGACCTCCTGTCAGGGGACGGAGGCGGCCCCACAGTGTGAACTCCTCTATTAGGGGACGGAGGCTGCCCCACAGGATGAACTCCTCTATCAGGGGAGGGAGTCTGCCCCACAGTATGGACTCCTCTATCAGGGGACGGAGGCTGCCCATCAGTATGAACTCCTCTATCAGGGACAGAGTTTGCCCCACAGTATGGACTCCTCTATCAGGGGAGGGAGGCTGCCCCACAGTGTGAGCTACTCTATCAGGGAGGGGAGGCTGCCCCACCGTATGGACTCCTCTATCAGTGGAGGGAGGCTGTCCCACAGTATGGCCTCCTCTATCGGGAGGGAGGCTACCCCACAGTATGGACTACTCTATCAGGGACGGAGGTTGCCCCACAGTATGAACTCCTCTATCAGTGGAGGGAGGCTGCCCCACAGTATGACCTCCTGTCAGGGGACGGAGGCTGCCCCACAGGATGAACTCCTCTATCAGGGGAAGGAGTCTGCCCCCACAGTATGGACTCCTCTATCAGGGGACGGAGGCTGCCCCACAGTATGAACTCTTCTATCGGGAGGGAGGCTGCCCCACAGTATGAACTCCTCTATCAGGGGACGGAGGTTGCCCCACAGTATGGACTCCTCTATCAGGGGGGGAGGCTTCCCCACAGTATGGCCTCCTCTATCGGGAGGGAGGCTGCCCCACAGTATGGACTCCTCTATCAGGGACGGAGGCTGCCTCACAGTATGAACTCCCCTATCAATCAGGGGACGGAGGCTGCCCCACATGATGAACTCCTCGATCTGGATGGAGACTGTCCCAAAGGATGAACTCCTGTATCGGGGGACGGATGCTGTCCCACAATATGAATGCCTATCAGGGGACAGAGGTTGTCCCACAGGATGAACTCCTCTATCAGGGGAGGGAGTCTGGCCCACAGTATGGACTCCTCTATCAGCAGAAGAAGGCTGCCCCACAGTATGAACTCCTCTGTGAGGGATGGAGGCTGCCCCATAGAATGAACTCCTCTGTCAGGGGACGGAGGCTGCCCCACAGTATGAACTCCTCGGTCAGGGGACGGAGGTGGCCCCACAGGATGAACTCCTCTATCAGGGGATGGAGGCTGCCCCACAGTATGAACTCCTCTATCAGGGGACGGAGGCTGCCCCACAGTATGAACTCCTCTATCAGGGGACGGAGGCTGCCCCACAGTATGAACTCCTCTATCAGGGGACGGAGGCTGCCCCCCAGTATGGACTCCTTTATCAGGGGACAGAGGCTGCAACACAGTATGAACTCCTCTATCAGGTATGGAGGCTGCCCCACAGTATGGACTACTCTGTCAGGGGACGGTGGCTGCCCCACAGTATGAACTGCTCTGTCAGGGGATGGAGGTGGTCGCACAGGATGAACTCCTCTATCAGGGGATGGAGACAACCCCACAGTATGAACCCCTCTATCAGAGACAGAGGCTGCCCCACAGTATGAACTCCTCTGTCAGGGGGCTAGAGGCTGCCCCACAGTATGAACTCCTCTATCAGGGGAGGGAGGCTGACCCACAGCATGAACTCCTCTATCAGGGGACGGAGGTGGCCCCACAGTAGGAACTCCTCTATCAGGGGACGGAGACTGCCCCACAGTATGAACCCCTTTATCAGGGACAGAGGCTGCCCCACAGCTTAAAGAGGATTATTTGATAGAAGGCATGCCCCACGGTATGGACTCCTCTATCAGGGGAGGAAGGCTGCCCTACAGTATGGACTCCTCTATCAGGGGAGGGAGGCTGCCCCACAGTATAAACTCCTGTATCAGGGGAGGGAGGCTACCCAACAGAATGAACTCCTCTATGCGGGATGGAGGCTGCCTCACAGTATGAACTCCTCTATCAATCAGGGGACGGAGGCGGTCCCACAGTATGTACTCCTCTATCAGTGGAGGGAGGCTGCCCCACAGTATGACCTCCTGTCAGGGGACAGAGGCTGCCCCACAGTATAAACTCCTGTCAGGGGACGTAGGTGGCCCCACAGTAGGTACTCCTCTATCAGGGGACGGAGACTGCCCCACAGTAGGAACTCCTCTATCAGTGGAGGGAGGCTGCCCAGGAGTATGAACTTCTCTATCAATCAGGGGACGGAAGCGGCCCCACAGTATGAACTCCTCTGTCAGGGGACGGAGGTGGCCCAACAGGATGAACTCCATTAGCAGGGACAGAGGCAGCCCCACAGTATGAACTCCTTTATGAGGGGACGGAGGCAGCCCCACAGTATGAACTCCTCTATCAGGGGTGGGAGGCTACCCCACCATATGGACTACTCTATCAGCGGAGGGAGGCTTCCCCACAGTATGGACTCCTCTATCAGGGGAGGGAGGCTGCCCCACAGTATGGCCTCCTCTATCAAGGGAGGGAGGCTGCCCCACAGTATGGACTCCTCTATCACGGGACGGAGGCTGCTCCACAGTATGGACTCAACTATCACGGGATGGAGGCTGCCCCACAGTATGAACTCCTCTATCAGGGGAGGGAGGCTGCCCCACAGTATGGACTCCTCTATCACAGGACAGAGGCTGCCCCACAGTATGGACTCCTCTATCACGGGACGGAGGCTGCCCCACAGTATGAACTCCTCTATCAGGGGAGGGAGGCTGCCCCACAGTATGAACTCCTCTGTGAGCAATGGAGGCTGCCCCATAGTATGAACTCCTGTATCAGGGGAGGGAGGCTACCCAACAGAATGAACTCCTCTATGCGGGATGGAGGCTGCCCCACAGTATGAACTCCTCTATCAATCAGGGGACGGAGGCGGTCCCACAGTATGTACTCCTCTATGAGTGGAGGGAGGCTGCCCCACAGTATGACCTCCTGTCAGGGGACAGAGGCTGCCCCACAGTATAAACTCCTGTCAGGGGACGTAGGTGGCCCCACAGTAGGTACTCCTCTATCAGGGGACGGAGACTGCCCCACAGTAGGAACTCCTCTATCAGTGGAGGGAGGCTGCCCAGGAGTATGAACTTCTCTATCAATCAGGGGACGGAAGCGGCCCCACAGTATGAACTCCTCTGTCAGGGGACGGAGGTGGCCCAACAGGATGAACTCCATTAGCAGGGACAGAGGCAGCCCCACAGTATGAACTCCTTTATGAGGGGACGGAGGCAGCCCCACAGTATGAACTCCTCTATCAGGGGTGGGAGGCTACCCCACCATATGGACTACTCTATCAGCGGAGGGAGGCTTCCCCACAGTATGGACTCCTCTATCAGGGGAGGAGGCTGCCCCACAGTATGGCCTCCTCTATCAAGGGAGGGAGGCTGCCCCACAGTATGGACTCCTCTATCACGGGACGGAGGCTGCTCCACAGTATGGACTCAACTATCACGGGATGGAGGCTGCCCCACAGTATGAACTCCTCTATCAGGGGAGGGAGGCTGCCCCACAGTATGGACTCCTCTATCACAGGACAGAGGCTGCCCCACAGTATGGACTCCTCTATCACGGGACGGAGGCTGCCCCACAGTATGAACTCCTCTATCAGAGGATGAAGGCTGCCCCACAGTATGAACTCCTCTATCAGGGATGGAGGCTGCCCCATAGTATGAACTCCTCTGTCAGGGGACGGAGGCTGCCCCACAGTATGAACTCCTCGGTCAGGGGACGGAGGTGGCACCACAGGATGAACTCCTCTATCAGGGGAGGGAGGCTGCCCCACAGTATGGACTCCTCTATCAGGGGAGGGAGGCTGCCCCCCAGTATGGACTCCTTTATCAGGGGACAGAGGCTGCCACACAGTATGAACTCCTCTATCAGGTATGGAGGCTGCCCCACAGTATGGACTACTCTGTCAGGGGACGGTGGCTGCCCCACAGTATGAACTGCTCTGTCAGGGGACGGTGGCTGCCCCACAGTATGAACTGCTCTGTCAGGGGATGGAGGTGGTCGCACTGGATGAACTCCTCTATCAGGGGATGGAGACAACCCCACAGTATGAACCCCTCTATCAGAGACAGAGGCTGCCCCACAGTATGAACTCCTCTATCAGGGGAGGGAGGCTGACCCACAGCATGAACTCCTCTATCAGGGGACGGAGGTGCCCCCACAGTAGGAACTCCTCTATCAGGGGACGGAGACTGCCCCACAGTATGAACCCCTCTATCAGGGACAGAGGCTCCCCCACAGCTTAAAGAGGATTATTTGATAGAAGGCATGCCCCACAGTATGGACTCCTCTATCAGGGGAGGGAGGCTGCCCCACAGTATGAACTCCTGTATCAGGGGAGGGAGGCTACCCCACAGAATGAACTCCTCTATGCGGGACGGAGGCTGCCCCACAGTATGAACTCCTCTATCAATCAGGGGACGGAGGCGGTCCCACAGTATGAACTCCTCTATCAGTGGAGGGAGGCTGCCCCACAGTATGACCTCCTGTCAGGGGACAGAGGCTGCTCCACAGTATAAACTCCTGTCAGGGGACGTAGGTGGCCCCACAGTAGGTACTCCTCTATCAGGGGACGGAGACTGCCCCACAGTAGGAACTCCTCTATCAGTGGAGGGAGGCTGCACCAGAGTATGAACTTCTCTATCAATCAGGGGACGGAAGCGGCCCCACACTATGAACTACTCTGTCAGGGGACGGAGGTGGCCCCACAGGATGAACACCATTAGCAGGGACAGAGGCTGCCCCACAGTATGAACTCCTTTATGAGGGGACAGAGGCAGCCCCACAGTATGAACTCCTCTATCAGGGGTGGGAGGCTGCCCCACCGTATGGACTAGTCTATCAGGGGAGGGAGGCTTCCCCACAGTATGGACTCCTCTATCAGGGGAGGGAGGCTGCCCCACAGTATGGCCTCATCTATCAGGGGAGGGAGGCTGCCCCACAGTATGGACTCCTCTATCACGGGACGGAGGCTGCCCCACAGTATGAAATCCTCTATCAGGGACGGATACTGCCTCACAGTATGAACTCCTCTATCAATCAGGGGACGGAGGCTGCCCCACATAATGAACTCCTATCAGGGGACGGAGGCGTCCCCACAGTGTGAACTCCTCTATTAGGGGACGGAGGCTGCCTCACAGTTTGATCCTCTATCAATCAGGGGACAGAGGCTGTCCCACAGGATGAACTCCTCTATCAGGGATGGAGGCTGCCCCACAGTATGAACTCCTCTATCAGAGGATGGAGGCTGCCCCACAGTATGAACTCCTCTGTCAGGGGACGGAGACTGCCCCACAGTATGAACTCCTCTATCATGGGACAGAGGCTGCCACACAGTATGAACTCCTCTATCAGGGACGGAGGCTGCCCCAGGGTAGGAACTCCTCTATCAGGGGAGGGAGGCTGCCCCACAGTATGAACCCCTCTATCAGGAACAGAGGCTCCCAACAATATGAACTCCTCTGTCAGGGGGACGGAGGCTGCCCCACAGTATGAGCTCCTCTATCAATCAGGGAATGAGGCTTCCCCACAGTATGAATTCCTCTATCAGGGATGGAGGCTGCCCCATAGTATGAACTCCTCTGTCAGGGGATGGAGGCTGCCCCACAGTATGAACTCCTCGGTCAGGGGACGGAGGTGGCCCCACAGTATGAACTCCTCTATCAGGGGACGGAGGCTGCCCCACAGTATGAACTCCTCTATCAGGTACGGAGGCTGCCCCACAGTATGAACTCCTCTATCAGGGGAGGGAGGCTGCCCCACAGTATGAACTCCTCTGTCAGGGGGACAGAGGCTGCCCCACAGTATGAACTCCTCTGTCAGGCGGACGAAGGCTGCCCCACAGTATGAACTCCTCTATTAGGGGACAGAGGCTACCCACAGTATGAACTCCTCTATCGGGGGGCAGAGGTGGCCCCACAGTATGAACTCCTCTGTCAGGGGACAGAGGCTGCCCCACAGTATGAACAGCTGTCAGGGGATGGAGGTGGACCCACAGTAGGAACTCCTTTATCTGGGGATGGAGACAGCCCCACAGTATAAACTCCTGTATCAGGGGAGGGAGGCTGCTCCAAAGTATGGACTCCTCTATCAAAGGAGGGAGGCTGTCCTGCAGTATGAACTCCTCTATCAGGGGAGGGAGGCTGCCCCACAGAATGAACCCCTCTATCTGGGACGGAGGCTGCCCACAGTATGAACTCCTCTATCAATCAGGGGACGGAGGCGGCCCCACAGTAGAAACTCCTCTATCAGGGGACGGAGACTGCCCCACAGTAGGAACTCCTCTATCAGTGGAGGGAGGCTGCCCCACAGTATAAACTTCTCTATCAATCATGGGATGGAGGCAGCCCCACAGTATGAACTCCTTTATCAGGGGACGGAGGCAACCCCACAGTATGAACTCCTCTGTCAGGGGACAGAGGCTGCCTCACAGTATGAACTCCTCGGTCAGGGGACGGAGGTGGCCCCACAGTATGAACTCCTCTATCAGGGGACGGAGGCTGCCCCACAGTATGAACTCCTCTATTAGGTACGGAGGCTGACCCACAGTCTGAACTCCTCTATCAGGGGAGGGAGGCTGCCCCAGAGTATGAACTCCTCTGTCAGGGGGACAGAGGCTGCCCCACAGTATGAACTCCTCTGTCAGGCGGACGGAGGCTGCCCCACAGTATGAACTCCTCTGTCAGGGGGACGGAGGCTGCCCCACAGTATGAACTCCTCTATTAGGGGACAGAGGCTACCCACAGTATGAACTCCTCTATCGGGGGGCAGAGGTGGCCCCACAGTATGAACTCCTCTGTCAGGGGACAGAGGCTGCCCCACAGTCTGAACTCCTCTATCAGGGGAGGGAGGCTGCCCCAGAGTATGAACTCCTCTGTCAGGGGGACAGAGGCTGCCCCACAGTATGAACTCCTTTATGAGGGGACAGAGGCAGCCCCACAGTATGAACTCCTCTATCAGGGGTGGGAGGCTGCCCCACCGTATGGACTACTCTATCAGGGGAGGGAGGCTTCCCCACAGTATGGACTCCTCTATCAGGGGAGGGAGGCTGCCCCACAGTATGGCCTCCTCTATCAGGGGAGGGAGGCTGCCCCACAGTATGGACTCCTCTATCACGGGACGGACGCTGCCCCACAGTATGAAATCCTCTATCAGGGACGGAGACTGCCTCACAGTATGAACTCCTCTATCAATCAGGGGACGGAGGCTGCCCCACATAATGAACTCCTATCAGGGGACAGAGGCGGCCCCACAGTGTGAACTCTTCTATTAGGGGACGGAGGCTGCCACACAGTAGGAACTACTCTATCAGTGGAGGGAGGCTGCCCCACAGTATAAACTTCTCTATCAATCATGGGATGGAGGCAGCCCCACAGTATGAACTCCTCTGTCAGGGGATGGACGCTGCCCCCACAGTATGAACTCCTCTGTTAGGGGACGGAGGTAGCCCCACAGGATGAACTCCTCTATCAGGGGACGGAGGCTGCCCCACAGTATGAACTCCTCTGTTAGGGGACCGATGTGGCCCCACAGGATGAACTCCTCTATCAAGGGGACGGAGGCTGCCCCACAGTATGAACTCCTTTATCAGGGGACGGAGGCAACCCCACAGTATGAACTCCTGTCAGGGGATGGAGGTGGCCCCACAGTAGGAACTCCTTTATCTGGGGACGGAGACTGCCCCACAGTATGAACCCCTCTATCAGGGACGGAGGCTGCCCCACAGCTTAAAGATGATTATTTGGTAGAAGGCATGCCCCACAGTATGAACTCCTCTATCAGGGGGCGGGAGGCTGCCCCACCGTATGGACTCCTCTATCAGGGGAGGGAGGCTGCCCTACAGCATGGACTCCTCTATCAGGGGGGAGGCTGCCCCACAGTATGGACTCCTCTATCAGGGACAGAGGTTGCCCCACAGTATGGACTCCTCTATCAGGGGAGGGAGGCTGCCCCACAGTATGGACTCCTCTATCAGGGGAGGGAGGCTGCCCCACAGAATGAACTCCTCTATCAGGGACGGATGCTGCCCCACAGTATGAACTCCTCTATCAATCAGGGGACGGAGGCTGCCCCACATGATGAACTCCTCTATCTGGATGGAGACTGTCCCAAAGGTTGAACTCCTGTATTGGGGGACGGAGGCTACCCCACAGTATGAATGCCTATCAGGGGACAGAGGCGGCCCCACAGTGTGAACTCCTCTATTAGGGGACGGAGGCTGCCACACAGTAGGAACTACTCTATCAGTGGAGGGAGGCTGCCCCACAGTATAAACTTCTCTATCAATCATGGGATGGAGGCAGCCCCACAGTATGAACTCCTCTGTCAGGGGATGGACGCTGCCCCCACAGTATGAACTCCTCTGTTAGGGGACGGAGGTGGCCCCACAGGATGAACTCCTCTATCAGGGGACGGAGGCTGCCCCACAGTATGAACTCCTTTATCAGGGGACGGAGGTAGCCCCATGTGAGAAGTTGGCCTGGTATATGCTGTCCACTAATTATAGTGGGCACCTTGCACCAGTCCAAACAACCCCTTATTGGAGATAGGTTAAAGACAACCTTTATTGAAAGCTATCCTAGTGGTAGCTATGGAGAGCAGCCTTCAGGCTAAGTCTTGAAGGAATGTAAAGCAGCTTGTTTTACCAGTCTATAATCTCTTGAGTGACCAAATGAAAGAGCACCACACCAGGTATATATTCAAAATATATGTATTTATTGCTAAACACACCCCTCTAGTCTCTTTATGAGGCTAGAGTTCGAAGTACATAAGATATAAGTTATTTAAACACAGTAATAGCACAAATACACGTTTGGGCCCTAGGGGCGTACCAAACCATATACCAATAAAGTGGTATAAGAACCACGACTGAGCTAGACACTAGGCCTAGAGCCTCTAGAAGTGCTTGGACCACAAGGAACCACCCAAGGTAGTGACACAGGGGACCCACGGGGGACGCGTGCAGTGTAAATACACAGCCGCGAAACGCCGTTAACTTCTATGGAGAAAGTCGCGATTGGGAAATTAAAGAAAAGGGACACTTAAAGGAGGACTTGGAGCAAACCCTTTGAGAACTAGGGGGCATATTAACAACGAGGCGATAGTCAATTATCGCCGCTTTAGCGTCCGTTTTCGGACGGAAAGCGGCGATAATTCTATCGCCTAATCAGCAAGGTCACGCTATCGCGTGAATCCCTGCACTATCGCCCTTTCCCCCAACGCCCATCCTTGCATCTCTAATGAGATGCAAAGTGGGCGTTACTGGGCGTACCCCAGATGGGCTACGTTGTAAATATCGCCGATGTGCACATCGCGATATTTACAAGGCAGCTCACAGGATTATAGCAGACGTTAGATTTTGGCGAAAACTGCCGTTTCGCCAAAATCTAACGTCTGCTATAATCCCGACTTACCTATGTTAGCCATAGGAGGTGGATTCTGCTGATACGACCCTGTGGGTCGTATCAGCAAGGTATCGCCCTTTTGCAGGGAACATCGCTGGAAAACCAGCGATGTTCCCTGCAAAAGGGCGATACCTCGCTATCTCTGGTATTTTTATCGCCCTGGAGTAACGCGTTGTTAATAACGCGCTACCAGGGCGATAAATGCCAGAGATAGCCAGCGATAATATAATTATCGCTACGCACGGCCAGCGATAATTATCGCTGGCCGTTGTTAATATGCCCCTAGGTCGTTCTAGAGTCTCTACCCACGAGAGCACCGGAGTACTCGTGTTACCTCACCCAGGGAAGCCGGGTGCATAGGTGCCTTTCGGGGTCGGGTTTCGTCATCGATTTGAATGGCGATCTGCTGCAAAGTGCTGCTGGCGACCAAGTGGAAAGTGTCCGGGTGGATCCAAGAGTGGATCGGAGATCTGAAGAACCTGAAAGCAGAGGGGACAGAGTCTGGGTCACTAGCCAGTGACCAGGAAGGCGATGAGCAGATGCCCACCGATGTCGAGTGCTTCAGGTAGGTTGACGGTCGTCTTGACTCTTCAGCCACGAGGTCCAGGAGGCGTTGTCGGCGACCAGGAGCAGGATTCGGGCTGGTACACGATGTCTGTCGAGTGCTGAGGTGTCGGCGACCGGATTGGACCCAACAAGCCTTGGCAACGGCAAGTCTTGATGTAGATGAAGAATGACGATGATGCAGACCAGCAAGGTCTGAGGAACTCACCCAGCAAGGGTAAGTGAGGGCAAGCCTGGAGCAACCAGGAAGCCCAAGAAGAAAAGGATTGGCCTTCGTGAAGGGCTACTAGCCAACGGGCTAGCAACCGCAAAGGAGCCTCGAGACGGTGCACATGGAGCTGGCTCACAGGACACTCGTGGAGTGGAGGCCAGTGATCTTCGGTGCAGTTAGTGCTGGAGGCTAGGGCTACTCGGAGTCCAAAGCACGACTTCGTGGGAGACCCAGAAGAGGATGCACTTGCAAATGCATGCAGTGTCCAGGGGTCACGGTTCCACGTTACCCACGACAGCTACGGATCTCAGCTTCGCTGGGGACTCAGGGCAGCCTCGGGGAAGTCTGGAAATCTACCTCTGGTGATGCAAAGACTTTGGCGTCCGACGGGAGCTTAGGCGATGCAGACCGGACAATTGCTTCTTTGGTGCCTGCCAAGCAGGGGAGTCACTCCTTGACCCCAAGGGAGATTCTTCTGTCCTCTAGTCTTTAGTAGAGCGTCGAAGGTCCAGGATTCTGTGTCAGAGTTTCGTCCAGGGATAATCTAAAGTCCTAAGGACTGGGTTCCTATACTTATACCAAGTTTAGGGGTTGGACTACTCTGTGGCCCCACGTATGGGTGGGTCAGGGCAGAGGGGTGGCTACACCCCTTTCCCTTTGTCCAGTTCGCGCCAAAGCAGGGGCTGCAAGCCCCTGATCCGGTTTGAACTGGGGTATGCACAGGGACACCAAGTGTGCCCCCAGTGCAGGACTTCAAAGCACCAGAAAGTGCTCCCGCCCAGCCCCAATACACACTATCCTGTCTGGGGAGGTGGTCACACCTCCCTGGGACAGGAAACCTATTGTCCAGGCCTCCCCTGCCGGAGTTTCGGTCAGCAGCAGGAGGCCAGACTTGTGTCTGTGGCAGCAGCATCCATTTTGTGATGCCAGGGCTTTAGAAAGAAGTTACCGGCCAGGCCAGGGTTAACATGTCTCTCCCGCTAGAAGGGTGGAATGCTACCCCCGCCGCCAGAATTGGCGGGGGGGTAGTATTCCAAGATGTTTGACACCAAACACGACATGTTTCGGTGCAGCCATTCCAAAGTTAGCATTTAACGCGAGGTTATAATGCGCTTAAGAGTATATGGTCAGGCTGCACTACAAACAGCATCAGAGAAGGGTCTCCGAACACTGCAGAGGGGCCCTGCTCATGCAGGGGCACCCTCTCACATAGGAACCACGCAATCTGCCTTCAGGATTGATAAGGCCTGCCATAGGAGTGACTTATAGGTTTATATGTGTGTATGTATATAGTGTTATAGGTAGCCTATATCACAGTAAGGGGTGCATGCACCACCTTACCCAGGCTGCAATAGCAGACCTGTGGTGTCAGTTTGGATGGCCTTCCAGGGGTGGCACAATACATGCTGCAGCCCCTGGCAGGCCTCTGAGGTACCTATGCCCTGGGTACATGGTATACCATATACTAGGGACTTATAAGGGCACTCCAGATTCCAATCAGAGATGTGCCTAAGGCACATGGAAACCATTTTAGAGAGGAAGCAGCTAGGCTGGGGTTCTGATTAGCAGGGCCCCAGCCAGACTAATGTCGAAAAACAGTGAAGCATCAGCAAAAAGTGGGGTACCCATGTGAAGCAGATCCTACTCTCCTACACAACCCCCCCAAACGTAGGGACATTAAACTAACCTTGCCCAGTTAAGTCTTCATGTTCTAAGTGGAAATACCTAGAGAGTCCATCTGCATTGGCATGGTTACTCCCAGGTCTATGTTCCACTGTGAAGTCCATCCCCTGTAGGGAAATGGACCACCTAAGCAGTTTGGGGTTTTCACCCTTCATTTGTTTTAGCCATAAGAGGGGCTTATGGTCTGTTTGAACAAGAAAGTGAGTACCAAACAAGTATGGCCTCAACTTCTTCAGAGCCCAGACCACAGCAAAGGCCTCCCTCTCAATGGCTGACCAACTTTTCTCTCTAGGGGTCAGCCTTCTGCTAATGAAAGCTACTGGCTGATCCTGACCTTCTTCATTCAATTGTGACAGTACAGCCCCTACCCCCAATTCAGATGCATCAGTTTGAACAATGAACTTCTTGGAGTAATCAGGACTCTGTAGAATGGGAGCAGTGCACATGGCCTGCTTCAGGTCATCAAATGCCTTTTGACAGCTAACTGTCCACTGAACCTTTTTGGGCATTTTCTTAGAAGTTAAGTCATTCAGGGGTGTCACTATTGATCCATACCCCTTGACAAATCTCCTATAGTACCCAGTCAGGCCTAAGAAGGCTCTCACCTGAGTCTGGGTAGTTGGAGCAGTCCAGTCCATGATAGTCTGGATCTTGCTCTGCAAAGGTTGAACCTGGCCTCCACCCACAAGGTGGCCCAGGTACACAACCTGACTCTGCCCTATCTGGCACTTGGTGGCCTTGATAGTCAGGCCTGCCTTTTGCAGGGCCTGTAAAAATTCCTGAGGTGGACCAGGTGATCCTCCCAGGTGGAGCTAAAGACAGCAATATCATCTAGATATGCTGCACTATAGGCTTCCAGACCTGTGAGAACTGTATTCACCAACCTCTGGAAAGTGGCAGGTGCATTCTTCAGACCAAAGGGCATCACCACAAATTGATAATGCCCACTAGGGGTTGAGAATGCTGTTTTGGGCTTTGCAGTATCAGCTAGTCTGATCTGCCAGTAGCCAGCTGTCAAGTCAAATGTGCTGAGATATTTGGCTGAGGCCAAAGTATCTATTAGCTCATCTGCCCTTGGTATTGGATGGGCATCAGTCCTAGTGACTGCATTGAGACCCCTGTAGTCCACACAAAACCTCATCTCTCTTTTTCCACCACTGGTGTGAGGTTTTGGCACAAGGACCACTGGACTAGCCCAAGGGCTATCTGAGGGTTCAATAACTCCCAACTCCAACATTTTCTGGACTTCAGTCCTGATACAGTCCCTGACATGGTCAGGTTGCCTATAAATCTTATTTTTAATAGGCAGACTGTCCCCAGTGTCCACTTCATGAGTGCACCAGGTGGTCTGACTGGGTGTCAGTGAAAACATGTGTCTAAACTGATTGAGCACCTGTCTACAATCAGTTTGCTGCTGGGTAGTGAGGCTGCCTGCCAAGGCTACACCATCTACTGACCCATCGTCAGGGTTCTGTGAGAGCAGGTCAGGGAGTGGGTCACTCTCTTCCTCCTGCCCTTCATCAGTAGCCATGAGCAAGCCCATGTCTGCCCTGTCCACATATGGTTTTAACCTGTTGACATGGAGAACCCTGTGGGGACTCCTGGGTGTTCCTAGGTCTACTAAGTAGGTAACCTCACCCTTCTGCTCAACAATAGTGTGGGGTCCACTCCATTTGTCTTGGAGAGCTGCTGGGGCCACTGGCTCTAACACCCACACCTTCTGTCCTGGCTGGTAAACAGTCAGAACAGCCTTTTGGTCATGCCAGGCCTTTTGAAGTTCCTGGCTAGCCTCAAGGTTTTTAGTTGCCTTTTTCATATACTCAGCCATCCGGGAGCGGAGACCAAGTACATAGTCCACTATGTCTTGCTTTGGGGGCTTGAGAGGTAACTCCCATCCTTCCTTCACCAAGCACAGTGGACCCCTGACAGGGTGACCAAACAAAAGTTCAAAAGGGCTGTAGCCAACCCCCTTTTGAGGCACCTCCCTGTATGCAAATAAAAGGCAGGGCAAGAGTATGTCCCATCTTCGCCTAAGCTTTTCTGGGAGCCCTTTAATCATGCCCTTCAAGGTTTTGTTGAATCTCTCAACTAAACCATTGCATTGTGGGTGATAGGGTGTGGTGAACTTATAAGTCACTCCACACTCCTTCCACATTGCTTTTAAGTAACCAGACATAAAGTTAGCACCCCTGTCTGATACTACCTCCTTAGGAAAGCCCACTCTTGAGAAAATTCCCAGGAGGGCCCTTGCCACCACAGGTGCTGTAGTGGTCCTAAGGGGAATAGCCTCTGGGTACCTGGTGGCATGATCCACTACCACCAGGATAAACCTGTGCCCAGATGCTGTTTGGGGATCCATGGGACCAACAATGTCAATCCCCACCCTTTCAAAGGGCACCCCCACCACAGGTAGTGGTATCAGGGGGCCTTTGTAGTGCCACCTGCCTTGCCACTGGCCTGGCAGGTTACACAGGAGCGACAAAACTCCTTAGTGTCTTCAGACATGTGGGGCCAGTGAAAGTGAGGGACAATTCTGTCCCAAGTCTTGTTCTGGCCCAGGTGACCTGCTAAGGGAATATCATGGGCTAGGGTCAATAGGAAGCCCCTGAACTTTAGAGGTATAACCAACCTCCTGGTGGCACCAGGCTTGGGGTCTCTACACTCTGAGTACAGGAGTCCATCATCCCAATACACTGTATGGGGACCACTAGCTTTCCCAGCAGCCTCAGCAGCAGCTTGCTGTCTGAGGGGTTCAAGAGAGGGGCAGCTCTGCTGCTCCTGGCTCAGATCTGCCCTGGAAGGTCCCCCTGTCCCCAAGAACTCAACCTGGTCAGGTTCAAGCTCCTCTGGGACAGTTCCTTCCTCAGGACTGAGATCATCCCCCTCAAGGGACTGATCTTCCTTCTGCGCCAAGGGGGAAGGCACTGCCTTTACCCTACTACTCCTCCTCTTGGAAGGCACTTGGTCCATTATTCCAGAATCCAAGGCCTGTTCAGTGCTAGACATTTTGGCTTGTGACCTGGTCACAGCAAACACATCTGAAGGGATCCCCAGCATTTCTGCATGGGTCCTGAGCTCCACTTCTGCCCAAGCTGAAGTTTCTAAGTCATTGCCAAGCAAGCATTCGACTGGTAGGTTTGCACTCACCACAACCTTCTTAAGGCCAGTTACCCCTCCCCAGGAGAAGTTAATGTAGGAGAGTAGGATCTGCTTCACATGGGTACCCCCACTTTTTGCTGATGCTTCACTGTTTTTCGACATTAGTCTGGCTGGGGCCCTGCTAATCAGAACCCCAGCCTAGCTGCTTCCTCTCTAAAATGGTTTCCATGTGCCTTAGGCACATCACTGATTGGAATCTGGAGTGCCCTTATAAGTCCCTAGTACATGGTATACTATGTACCAAGGGCATAGGTACCTCAGAGGCCTACCAGGGGCTGCAGCATGTATTATGCCACCCCTGGAAGGCCATCCAAACTGACACCACAGGTCTGCTACTGCAGCCTGGGTAAGGTGGTGCATGCACCCCTTACTGTGATATAGGTTACCTATATCACTAAATACATACACACATATAAACCTATAAGTCACTCCTATGGCAGGCCTTATCAATCCTGAAGGCAGAGTGCATGGTTCCTATGTGAGAGGGTGCCCCTGCATGAGCAGGGCCCCTCTGCAGCATTCGGAGACCCTTCTCTGATGCTGTTTGTAGTGCAGCCTGACCATATACTCTTAAGCGCATTATAACCTCGCGTTAAATGCTAACTTTGGAATGGCTGCACCTAAACATGTCGTGTTTGGTGTCAAACATCTTGGAATACTACACCCCCGCCAATTCTGGCGGCAGGGGTAGCATTCCACCCTTCTAGAGGGAAAGACATGTTAACTCTGGCTAGCCCGGTAACTTCTTTCCAAAGCCCTGGCATCACAAAATGGATGCTGCTGCCACAGACACGAGTCTGGCCTCCTGCTGCTGGACGAAACTCCGGCAGGGGAGGCCTGGACAATAGGTTTCCTGTCCCAGGGAGGTGTGACCACCTCCCCAGACAGGATAATGTGTATTGGGGCTGGGCGGGAGCACTTTCGGGTGCTTTGAAGTCCTGCACTGGGGGCACACTTGGTGTCCCTGTGCATACCCCAGTTCAAACCGGATCAGGGGCTTGCAGCCCCTGCTTTGGCACGAACTGGACAAAGGGAAAGGGGTGTAGCCACCCCTCTGCCCTGACCCACCCATAGGTGGGGCCACAGAGTAGTCCAACCCCTATACTTAGTATAAGTATAGGAACCCAGTCCTTAGGACTTTAGATTATCCCTGGACGAAAATCTGAAACAGAATCCTGGACCTTCGATGCTCTACTCAAGACTAGAGGACAGAAGAATCTCCCTTGGGGTCAAGGAGTGACTCCCCTGCTTGGCAGGCACCAAAGATGCATCTGTCCGGTCTGCATTTCTGAAGCTCCCGTCGGACGCCGAAGTCTTCGCATCACCAGAGGTGGATTCTCAGACTTCCTTGAGGCTACCCTGAGTCCCCAGCAAAGCTGAGGCCCGTAGCTATCGTGGGTAACGTGAGACCGTGACCCCTGGACACCGAGCACATTTGCAAGTGCATCCTCTTCTGGGTCTCCCACGAAGTCGTGCTTTGGGCTCCGAGTAGCCCTAGCCTCCAGCACCAACTGCACCGAAGATCACTGGCCTCCACTCCACGAGTATCCTGTGAGCCAGCTCCACGTGCGACGTCTCGAGGCTCCTTCGCGGTCGTTAGCCCATTGGCGAGTAGCCCTTAACGAAGGCCAATCTTTTTCTTACTTGACATCCTGGTTGCTCCAGGCCTGCCCTCACTTACCCTCGCTGGGTGAGTTCCTCAGACCTTGCTGGTCTGCACCATCGAGGATCTACATCTTCATCGAGAGTTGCTGTTGCCAAGGCTTGTTGGGTCCAATCCGGTCGCCGACACGTCAGCACGCGACAAACATCGTGTACCAGCCCGAATCGTGCTCCTGGTCACCGACAACGCCTCCTGGACCTCGTGGCTGAAGAGTCAAGACGACCGTCAACGCACCTGAAGCACTCGACATCGGTGGGCATCTGTCCATCGCCCTCCTGGTCACTGGCTAGTGACCCAGACTCTGTCCCCTCTGCTTTCAGGTTCTTCAGATCTCTGATCCACTCTTGGATCCACCCGGACACTTTCCACTTGGTCGCCAGCAGCACTTTGCAGCAGATCGCCATTCAAATCGACGACGAAACCCGACCCCGAATGACACCTATGCACCCGGCTTCCCTGGGTGAGGTAACACGAGTACTCCGGTGCTCCCGTGGGTAGAGACTCTTCAAAGTACTAGTTCTCAAAGGGTTTGCTCCAAGTCCTCCTTTGAGTGTCCCTTTTCTCTAATTTCCTGATCGCGACTTTCTCCATAGAAGTCAACGGCGTATCGCGGTTGTGTATTTACACTGCACGCGTCCCCCGTGGGTCCCCTGTGTCACTACCTTGGGTGGTTCCTTGTGGTCCAAGCACTTATAGAGGCTATAGGCCTAGTGTCTAGTTCAGTCGTGGTTCTTATACCACTTTATTGGTATATGGTTTGGTACGCCCCTAGGGCCCAAACGTGTATTTGTGCTATTACTGTGTTTAAATAACTTCTAACTTATGTACTTCGAACTCTAGCCTCATAAAGAGACTAGAGGGGTGTGTTTAGCAATAAGTACATATATTTTGAATATATACCTGGTGTGGTGCTCTTTCATTTGGTCACTCAAGAGATTATAGACTGGTAAAACAAGCTGCTTTACATTCCTTCAAGACTTAGCCTGAAGGCTGCTCTCCATAGCTACCACTAGGATAGCTTTCAATAAGGTTGTCTTTAACCTATCTCCAATAAGGGGTTGTTTGGACTGGTGCAAGGTGCCCACTATAATTAGTGGACAGCATATACCCGGCCAACTTCTCACAGTTAACAACTGCCAGAGTATGGTCTGTTCTGACGTTGCTAGCATTGGTCACTTGGTACATCTCACCAAGTATAACTTGCCCAGGATTCACAAGGTCTTGTGTCACCATGGTGACACTTGCCCCTGTGTCCCTAAATGCCAAAGCCTCTCGTCCATTGATTAAAGGCTGTTGTCTGTACTTGCCCAGATTACTGGGACTCACAGAGGAGGTCACATCCATGCCTCCATCACAGACTAACACAGCCTGAGTGAGTTCTCTGACTAGGTCAGAGCCCCACTCAGTACCCAGGGTCAACCCTACTAAACCCTTGGCTGGAGCACTCCCACCAACTGTAACTGTACTAGGGGGAACAGGTGCCTTAGGGGCATTGGTGGGGGCTGGACTTGAGTCTTTGGACTTGGTGCAATCACTAGTCCAGTGGGTCTTTTGCTTACAGACCTTGCACCATGGTTTTCTTTGGCCTTTCCCTTTTGTAGACTGTGAATCCCCACCTGAAGAAGATTTTTGGGGGCCTTGTGAAGACATTTGATCTTTACCCTTCTCCCCACCCTTTTCAGAGTTCTTAGAATCTTGCTTCTTAGGGTCACCACCTTGGTTCTGTACCTTCTGCCTCACCCTGGTTCTGACCCATTTGTCTGCCTTCTTTCCCAATTCTTGGGGAGAGGTCAGATCAGAGTCCACCAGGTACTGATGCAACAGCTGATTTTGACAGTTATTAAGAATCTGCTCCCTCATTATCAGATTGTACAATCCTGTGAAGTCACACACCTTACTGCCCATCAACCAGCCTTCCAGAGCCTTAGCAGAACAATCCACATAGTCTACCCAGTCTTGAGTCTGTGCTTTTGGGTATCTCTGAACTTCAACCTGTATTGTTCAGTTGTTAGGCCAAACCCATCAATAAGAGCACTCTTCAAGACCTTGTAATTATCAGCATCCTCTTCTCTTACAGTGAGGAGCTTGTCTCTACCTTTGTCTGCAAAGGAGAGCCACAAGATTGCTGCCCACTGCTCCTGAGGGACCTTCTGTACTTTACAGGCCCTCTCTAGAGCAGTTATCCATTTGTGGATGTCATCCCCACTCTGGTAGGGAGGGACAATCTTGCTCAGGTTCCTATGGTCATAAGACCTTTCCCTATCTCTAGGGACATGGCTGCCACCATGGGACTCTAGTCCCAACTTTTTCTCTCTTTGTAGAGATCTAGGGACTCCCTGTCTATAGCCAGTTGCTGTTTTCTGAGTTCAAGCTGAACTTCCTCATATTGAATCAGCCTCTTTCTTCTCTCATGAGAGGATTCCCTCATATGAGAGGAGACAGAGGTCCCTATTGAGGTGCCAGAGTGGTTAGACTCCTGAGAAGGAGACCTGGACCTTCTGGGCACACTCATAATCCTTACTGGGGGGACAAAGTGGGGATCATTCTGATCTTCCTCCTCAACTTCCACAGGAGGGATTGGGTTATACAGGTCAGGGTCATTGTCACCCTCCTGGTCAGTTCCAGAGGGGGGGCTGGGGGTACTGCTACCCCTGGCCCCATCCTCATCTTCTGCCCCACCCTCTGCTCCTACCCCTTCAGTCCCTAAGGGCCTGCTGAGATCATAAGCCCCCAACATCTCTCTAAGATGTTGGGTGGTGGGTCTTTGGCCTCTCTTCAGTTTCCTCAAGTTACATAATGCTCTCAATTCCAAGAATGGGAGGGTATCATACTTGGAGGGAAGAAGCCCATGGGCTTCTGGCAAGGACTCACTGGGTCCTGGCTTTGAAGACATCACTAGTGAGGTGTGGTGTATGCACTACCTACTCTAGTGTGGCCTACTAAACTCTCTTGAGTTGTAGAAAGGGTTGTGCTATCCCTTAACACACAACTCTAAGTTCAGTAGAACTTACTGTATAGTAAACTTAATTTATATGTACCTTAGGTACCTTTAGTGGTTTTCAGTTGATCAATTCAATTGAGATTATCTGGTAAAACAATAGCAAGCTGGAATCCCACACGCTGCACATCAATGTGAGAAGTTGGCCTGGTATATGCTGTCCACTAATTATAGTGGGCACCTTGCACCAGTCCAAACAACCCCTTATTGGAGATAGGTTAAAGACAACCTTTATTGAAAGCTATCCTAGTGGTAGCTATGGAGAGCAGCCTTCAGGCTAAGTCTTGAAGGAATGTAAAGCAGCTTGTTTTACCAGTCTATAATCTCTTGAGTGACCAAATGAAAGAGCACCACACCAGGTATATATTCAAAATATATGTATTTATTGCTAAACACACCCCTCTAGTCTCTTTATGAGGCTAGAGTTCAAAGTACATAAGATATAAGTTATTTAAACACAGTAATAGCACAAATACACGTTTGGGCCCTAGGGGCGTACCAAACCATATACCAATAAAGTGGTATAAGAACCACGACTGAGCTAGACACTAGGCCTAGAGCCTCTAGAAGTGCTTGGACCACAAGGAACCACCCAAGGTAGTGACACAGGGGACCCACGGGGGACGCGTGCAGTGTAAATACACAGCCGCGAAACGCCGTTAACTTCTATGGAGAAAGTCGCGATTGGGAAATTAAAGAAAAGGGACACTTAAAGGAGGACTTGGAGCAAACCCTTTGAGAACTAGGTCGTTCTAGAGTCTCTACCCACGGGAGCACCGGAGTACTCGTGTTACCTCACCCAGGGAAGCCGGGTGCATAGGTGCCTTTCGGGGTCGGGTTTTGTCATCGATTTGAATGGCGATCTGCTGCAAAGTGCTGCTGGCGACCAAGTGGAAAGTGTCCGGGTGGATCCAAGAGTGGATCGGAGATCTGAAGAACCTGAAAGCAGAGGGGACAGAGTCTGGGTCACTAGCCTGTGACCAGGAAGGCGATGAGCAGATGCCCACCGATGTCGAGTGCTTCAGGTAGGTTGACGGTCGTCTTGACTCTTCAGCCACAAGGTCCAGGAGGCGTTGTCGGCAACCAGGAGCAGGATTCGGGCTGGTACACAATGTCTGTCGAGTGCTGAGGTGTCGGCGACCGGATTGGACCCAACAAGCCTTGGCAACGGCAAGTCTCGATGTAGATGAAGAATGACGATGATGCAGACCAGCAAGGTCTGAGGAACTCACCCAGCAAGGGTAAGTGAGGGCAAACCTGGAGCAATCAGAGAGCCCAAGAAGAAAAGGATTGGCCTTCGTGAAGGGCTACTAGCCAACGGGCTAGCAACCGCAAAGGAGCCTCTAGATGGTGCACGTGGAGCTGGCTCACAGGACACTCGTGGAGTGGAGGCCAGTGATCTTCGGTGCAGTTGGTGCTGGAGGCTAGGGCTACTCGGAGCCCAAAGCACGATTTCGTGGGAGACCCAGAAGAGGATGCACTTGCAAATGCGTGCGGTGTCCAGGGGTCACGGTTCCACGTTACCCACGACAGCTACGGGCCTCAGCTTCGCTGGGGACTCAGGGCAGCCTCGGGGAAGTCTGGAAATCTACCTCTGGTGATGCAAAGACTTCGGCGTCCGACGGGAGCTTAGGCGATGCAGACCGGACAATTGCTTCTTTGGTGCCTGCCAAGCAGGGGAGTCACTCCTTGACCCCAAGGGAGATTCTTCTGTCCTCTAGTCTTTAGTAGAGCGTCGAAGGTCAAGGATTCTGTGTCAGAGTTTCGTCCAGGGATAATCTAAAGTCCTAAGGACTGGGTTCCTATAATTATACCAAGTTTAGGGTTGGACTACTCTGTGGCCCCACCTATGGGTGGGTCAGGGCAGAGGGGTGGCTACACCCTTTCCCTTTGTCCAGTTTGCGCCAAAGCAGGGGCTGCAAGCCCCTGATCCGGTTTGAACTGGGGTATGCACAGGGACACCAAGTGTGCCCCCAGTGCAGGACTTCAAAGCACTAGAAAGTGCTCCCGCCCAGCCCCAATACACACTATCCTGTCTGGGGAGGTGGTCACACCTCCCTGGGACAGGAAACCTATTGTCCAGGCCTCCCCTGCCGGAGTTTCGGTCAGCAGCAGGAGGCCAGACTTGTGTCTGTGGCAGCAGCATCCATTTTGTGATGCCAGGGCTTTAGAAAGAAGTTACCGGCCAGGCCAGGGTTAACATGTCTCTCCCTCTAGAAGGGTGGAATGCTACCCCCGCCACCAGAATTGGCGGGGGGGTCGTATTCCAAGATGTTTGACACCAAACACGACATGTTTCGGTGCAGCCATTCCAAAGTTAGCATTTAACGCGAGGTTATAATGCGCTTAAGAGTATATGGTCTGGCTGCACTACAAACAGCATCAGAGAAGGGTCTCCGAACGCTGCAGAGGGACCCTGCTCATGCAGGGGCACCCTCTCACATAGGAACCACGCACTCTGCCTTCAGGATTGATAAGGCCTGCCATAGGAGTGACTTATAGGTTTATATGTGTGTATGTATATAGTGATATAGGTAGCCTATATCACAGTAAGGGGTGCATGCACCACCTTACCCAGGCTGCAGTAGCAGACCTGTGGTGTCAGTTTGGATGGCCTTCCAGGGGTGGCACAATACATGCTGCAGCCCCTGGCAGGCCTCTGAGGTACCTATGCCCTGGGTACATAGTATACCATATACTAGGGACTTATAAGGGCTGATGCAGCGCGTACAATAAAAACTATTCTCCTCCTAGGTCACTTATAGGTCATCCAGGGGCAAACTATATTTTCTCACATCCACATGACGATGGGGCCCATAAACATCGCCTAACACACACGCACACACCTGGATTTCCTTTACACCTTTACGAAAATCTGTATTCCTAGGAGAAACATGAGAACTAAATGGAAAACACCATTTATGTACCGCTGGAAGGAGCCGGGATATCTTGTTACCTTAACCTATCGCTTTCTTTTAGTTATTTCTTAAGATATTCCTGCTCATTGTTTTGTCGATGAATCATTCATGTAAGAAATTAGTTCATAGTGATTAAGACCAGCTGAATCACAATAACCAATTACTGATGTCACAATTACTTAGGAAATTAATCACTGAGTCATTTGATTTAAAAAATCTTAATTTTTATATAATTTTAAAAGCATGAGAAAGAATTTAAACTTTTGTTCAATTATTCATTTATTATTAATTCAAATATTTATTAAACATAATCAATTTATTACAGAAAGGAAATTGTTGTCATGAAGCAAATCCCTAATTACCTGCCTACCTTCCTAACTTAGCCTAATGATTTCTAACCTATGTTTAAGAATTAGAAATAACCTGATTCTCATACTCAACTGGAAAATTAAGACAGCAACAGAAACTTCAGCTCGTCAGCATCAGCTACCTGCAACCCGTCTCATCTAACAGTCTTTCAGCATCTCCCGCTCAGTAAGGGATCGATCAGGACCACCCAGCACTGGAAGCCACCAACACCAATACGACTCTCCAACTCCGCTCCTGACTGTGACTGCGACTCCGACTGCGACTGACCCCCTCCCACTAAGAGTAGGCCCTCTTATACCCTAATTCTAACTTTGCTAACTAATTGTTGCAACATTAATAACACGCTTTTCTTTCATTGGTCCATACATGTCGTCTTATTCATTCTTTTAATCAAGTTCTCTTGGATCCAATGGTCCTTGGATCATTTCCTTTCTCACAGTTTAAGACATGTTTCCATCCGCTTCGATCAGTACATTTGTAACTTCTTTCGATACATTCGAAAACTCTGCAGGCATTGTCCTTTCTCTTAAACTGGTTTCCCACGGGTCTCTGCTGATCACCACGGCACACTATCAGTTCAATTAGGTCACATCAGCCTTGACCATTTCTCGCATCCTAGCCTCTCAGCAACATCACGAGGTTAGCTTTTCTCCGACTTCTTTCCTGTGTCACATGATCCCCTTGCGCTTGCGCACATCACCCACTGGCAGCCATTTTATATCGCCACTCGGTTATACTTTAGAAGCACTAATTTGAAATAAACAAAACATAATTAAAATAGAGAAAAATAGCCTTTTCGTTTCCCTCCCGTCATCTACGTACCCCAATTAGTTATTACCTAGCAGAAAGCAACATTTAAGCTGTTCCTTACTTACCATCACTATTGTTTTTGCAACGACACGTTTATTTCTATGAAGCACAAAAACATGCATTTATTTTTAAATTAGTACGCATTTATTTTTATGTTATAATTAGACACATGGACATCCATTAATATATTATTCAGCACATTTATTCGCGAATTACCCTTCCCACACGTACAGTGTTGATTAATACATTTATACGAACATTTTATTAATTATTTATAAAATTTGTTAGGGGTTAAAATTTTTTATTTTCTCTGCTCCATCAACTCCCCCTTTGGTGATTTTTAAATCACCACATAAAACCCAAGTTATACTTCTTTTTCAGGCAGTATATGTCTTTCATCCTTTGCTTTTTGTTAGTTATACATCTGTTTCCCTTTCATCTTGTCTTCTTGTCTCCTTATACATGCTTTCTTTCATTTTCTCTAACTCAATTTCACCCATTTCTCTCTCTCTCTCTTTCATTATTCTGTTATTTCTTTTTATCTTATTTTGTCTTACTTTTCTTTTTATACACGTTATTACTATTTTCAACACCATGGCTAACAGTATTACTACAGTTGCTATTATTATAACTTTCCCTATCATTAGTCTACTCATTCTGGTCAACCAATTTGCTACTGAAGAAAACCCTCTACCAAGTTTTCCCAAGACACTTTCAATCTCCAGTGGAACTAGTTCTTTGTGCAAATTTGTAATATTTGTAATATACTTCTGTATATTTTCACTTTTATCAGGAATGTAAGTACAACAATGTTGGACTTTCAACATTCCGCAGACTCCACCCTCTTTTGCCAAAAGAATATCAAGGGCAAGCCGATTTTGCATCACCATAGCTCTCATGGCAACCATTTCGGTATTTACCATTAAGAACCCTCCCGCAGTATCTGTAGACAACCGATCTACTACTGTGGATAACTTCCAAATTTTAAATGCATTCAAAGATATTCCCACTGCTGGTATTAATGCTCCAAAAATATCACCTACAATTTCTGAAAAACTTTCCCTCTTTCTACGTGTAAAGCTATTAATCATCTTGTATGTTCCTTTTTCTTCTCTGTCCATATGAAAGATTTTTGGAAAGACCAGGCCTACATAGCAAGTTCCATACCAATGGTCCGGTAACCTGTAATAAGCTCTATTCCCACAAATATAATAGATACCTGGAAATATTGGATCTTTTCCACCTTTGAATCCCCAACCTCCCAGAATTTGATAATTGTCATGGCAGATACTGGAACCTACAAAGTAATTGTCATAGACTGTCTTATTTCTCCTACTACACAACTTTCCTGTTTGTGGCCAATTTAATGTCATTGCTGCATTTATCTTTTTCCCTTCATGATTTCCTTCCTCAAACGTCCATAGATGTTTTCCTTCCTCTTTTATTGCTTCTTTTTGAAATTTCATCCTTCTTTCTTCAACCATTTCTAAAAATACCTTTTCTTCTTTCTTTAACTCACAGGTAAGGTTGTTACTAACTATTTCTTCTAATGTTAATTTTCTATGTTCTAAAAGAATTCTCCTAAAACCTTTGCTGGTTTTACTTTGTTAAGTTCTGGTACTACTGGAATGTTTGCAAAAATCTTATCTATATCAGTATAATAAGATTCTAATCTACCTGTTTTATAAAATAAACTTGCTATTACACTACATGTTATTCCATAAGTTAGAGGTAGGTGATGATAAGTCACACCTTCTGACACTGATGCAGGCACCTGCATACAAACATAACAATCTCTCACATCCATTGTTTCTACATATTCGTACAACAATTTTGTAAAAACATTTTTCGAAAAATCTGTAACTGACTTATCCTTATGTAATTCTGCACTACTTCTTAAAATAACTGGTTCTTTAATATTAGTTTCTTTTTCTGGTTTAGTATCATTCTTCGCTTCTATTACAGCTAAACTAATGGGAATTGTGATTGCTAAAACTATCCATATGGTCATTAATAACCCTGTACAAAAACAGCACATTTTACACCATCTTTTTATAAACTCACATTTATCTCTTCTATCTCTAATATTTTCCATTTTGCTTTTATCTATTTGTTATGTCTCAGAAAATTGTGTCACTACACCTCAGAAATGACTTCGATGCCACTCTGCTTTCAAAGAGTCTTTGCTTGGTACTTTCTTTTAATTCTTTCCAGAATTCTTTCGTTGTCACATCCGGTGATTTGTCACATCCAGTAAAATTGTCATGTCCGGCAGAAGCTCTATAAGTCTTCACTTCAGGTTTGTTGCATCTCACCTTTTCCCATTCGACTTCTTAGTCTCTGGTTGTCGTGAGTGTTTTCTTCTTCTTTGTAATCCGTCAGTGCGATATACAGCCACTCAGGTGACTTATACTTTGCATTCACTTTCTTCGTTCTTTTGGACTTTTGCAATCGTTTTCCACTTGGTTTTTCTTGTCCTTTTTGACTTGTTACTTCATTCACTTGTTCAGCACTTTCGTCTCCAGTTCTTATTATTCTATATCTCAATTTTCTTATATAGCTGTTGGGCCAATTATCTCCCTTTCTTGGCCTTTTGGCTTCACCTTCTTTTTCTTCTCTTTCTGATTTCCAATTTCTTTTTCTTGATTCAGTTTTTGCCTTCTCCTCTTCTCCACTCTCTTCAGTTTCTGTTTCAACTGTTTCACTATTGTCTCTTATTTTGAAACTTATGATCTCGTCATCTCCTACTGGTGGATCTGTCTTCTCCTTCTTGTGTTCCCTTACTACTGTCCCTCCTCGGTGTTCTTCCGATTTGGTGTTTTCCTCCCTTTCTACTTCTAAATTTCCCTGTTCTCCAGTTTCTCTATCTATCCCTATTGCTCCTCGGGGTTCTTCTCGATTCTCTAACTTTTTGTGTTTTTCTTTCCCTACCTCATCTATCAATATTATTTCTGAAGGATTTCCACCATAACTTGTACTTGGTTGTTCATCTAGATCGTTTTCTTGCTCAATTTCTTCTCTAATTGGTTTATAACCCCAAGTTCTCTTTCGGAATTCTTCACAGTTTGCAACTGAATCATCAGATCCTGAACTTGTGTCAGATATTTCCAGATGTCGACTTACAGGTCGAACTTCAGGTTCTGGAATTTCTGATCTTTCTTCTTCTTCTTCTTCTTTAGAGGTGCTTGCAGTTGGGGTTTCCAGATGTCGACTTTCAGGTCGATCTTCAAGTTCTGGCACCCTTTCTCTTATCCTTGTTGTCCCAGCCGTTAAGCTTTTATCCCACACTTCCAGACGTCGACTCACATGTCGATCAGTAGGTTCTTGAACTCTGATTGTGTGGCTGGCATGGACCCAGTTCTTCACTCCTGCACACTTGACTGCAGTTGTTGTCACTAGGATTACCTGTCGTGGTTCGTCCCAGCGAGGAACTAGACAGTTTCTTCTCCTGTGGATTTTTATACGGACCCAATCTCCTGGATTCAAGTCGTGGGCTGGTTTTCTTTCAAGAGTGGTCGCATCCGGTCCAACCTGATGAAACACAGAACGCACCACATCAGCCAGTCCTTTGCAATAATCCAGTACTAGATCATCAGTTATAGTCAATAACTTGTTGACAGGTACTTGTGCTTGTCTCATTGCTCGTCCCATGATCATCTCATGAGGACTAAGTCCAGTTTTCTTTTCAGGGATGCTTCTGATGGTCATCAGAACAAGAGGCAGTGCATCGGGCCATTTGAGTCCTGTAGCTTGACACATTTTTCCTAATCTGTTTTTAATTGTTCCATTAATTTGCTCCACTACCCCAGAAGCCTCTGGTCTGTAGGCACAATGTAGTTTTTGTTTAATACTCAATGCTTCGCAAATCAATTGGATCAACTCATTTTGAATATGTGTTCCTCTATCTGTCTCAACCGTGACTGGAAAACCATACCTTGGAATGAACTCTCGCAGCATAAGTTTTGCCACTGTTGTTCCATCATTCCTTCTTGTGGGGTATGCCTCCACCCAACGAGAGAACAAACAGACGACCACTAGAACATATCTTAGTCTGTTACTAGGGGGCATCTCTATAAAGTCTAACTGCATTCTAGTGAACGGACCTCCTTCTCGTCCTATTGTTCCTAGACTTACTACTGTTTTTCTTCCTGGGTTAAACTGCTGACAAATAAGACATCTTTGACAAAGACTTTCAGCTATGGCTCTAAATTTTGGGTTATACCAGGTTTGTCTAAAAAGTCTGATCATTGCATCTCTCCCAATATGAGCTTGTCCATGGTACATCCGTGCCATGTCTGCAATCATGCTATCAGGCATAACTGGTCTTTCGTCTCTGTATACCCACACACCATTATTTTCCTGTCTTCTACATCCTGCTTTTATCCAGTAATCTTTTTCTTCATCACTTGCAGCTTCCTGTAACTGTCTCACTTCATCCCATGTCTCGACAGTGTTAGTAAAAAGCAAAGGAGAAGAGATATGCTCCCTTTCTCTATTCTTATTCAGGGACACCATGTTCTCTGCACAATATTTGGCTATCTCATCAGCATAATTATTGCCGACGGCTATGTAATCTTCGTTTTTCTTATGCGCCTTGCACTTCACTACAGCGATTTGTTTAGGCAACTGTATCGCCTCAAGCAGCCTTTTAACAAAATCTCCATTTCGGATAGGTGTTCCTGCAGATGTCAAGAAACCTCTTAGTGACCAAATCTGACCGAAGTCATGTACGATGCCGAAACCATATTGGCTATCGGTCACAATCGTGACTCGTACATTTCTTCCTAATTTACATGCTTGAATCAAAGCAATCAGTTCCGCAACTTGTGCAGACCTTATTCCTTTCAGACAAGACGCTTCCATCACAGTTGCCACTGTGCACACTGCGTAAGCTGCGCTTAAAACTCCTTCTTTTGTTCTTAAACATGAGCCATCTACAAACATGACATAATCAGATTCCTTTAACGGTTCATCTTTTATGTCAGCTCTTGGTTTCGTGCAATATTCCAGCACGTTCAGACAATCATGATCTACTTCGTCTTGTTCAATTATACTCTCCTCATCTGGCAATGATGTTGAAGGATTCACATTCATGCATCTATCTATGGTCACATTTTCAGCACTCAAGATGACTTTTTCGTACTTAGTCAGCCGACTATGTGTCATGTACTGTGTTTTTGTTCTTGTCAAAAGAATTTCTACTGAGTGGAGAACATATACTCTCAGTGGATACCCCATCACTATACCTTCACTTTGTTCCAGACTTACACACGTAGCAGCAACTGCTTTCAGACATCCGGGCAATGCTTTTGCTATAGGATCTAAAACAGCTGAAAAATAAGCAATTGGTCTTTTCATTGTTCCATGTTTTTGTACCAGCACTGAAAACGCACATCCATCTCTTTCACTGCAGTACAACTCAAAATCCTTTTCATAATCAGGCATGCCTAATGCAGGTGCCTCACACAATTTCTTTTTCAATTCTTTGAAAGATTTCATTTCTTCATTGTTTAACTCAAAAGGGTCTTTTACATCTTTCTTGGTCAATTTTTGTAATGGTTTTGCAATCAAAGAGAAACCACTTATCCATTGTCGGCAATATCCAACCATTCCCAGAAACATTCTTACCTCTCTTTGCGTCATTGGTGCTCTCATTCCTTGAATCATTCTTACTCTTTCTGTCGCTATCTTTCGCACTCCTTTCTCAATTTTATGGCCTAAATACTGGACTTCTTTCTGACAAAACTGCAATTTCGAAGGAGACACTTTATGTCCTCTTTTCTCTAGATGGTTCAGTAAAGCAATTGTATCACTTACACATGCTTCTTTTGTTTTCGATGCCACCAACAGGTCATCGATATACTGTACCATCACTGACTTTTCTGGCATTTTTAAATCTTCCAGAGATTTCTTTAAAATCTGATTAAAGATTGAGGGGCTTTCTGTATACCCCTGAGGAATTCGGCACCGTGCCAAAATACGCTCTCCGAACCGGAACGCAAATAATGGCTGGCTATCTGGATGCAAAGGAATAGAGAAAAACGCGTGACACAAATCTATCACAGTGTACCACTCAGCTTCGTGTGGAATTTGATATAGAATTACTGCAGGGTTTGGCACTATTGGACAACAGGGCACAACTATTTTGTTGATCTTTCTCAAATCCTGTACTATTCTATATGTTCCATTTGGCTTTTTCAGTCCCATAATAGGTGAATTACATGAACTGCTCATTATTTCTTTTAGAATTCCCTGTTCAATCATTTTATTTATTACAGGAGTTATTCCTTCAATTATTTCTGGAGTTAACTTGTACTGTGGCGTATTCGGGTAAGTTGTTCCTTCTTTTACTGTTACTTTTACAGGATCAACTTCTTTCATTAATCCAATGTCTTCTCCTGTAAAATCACACACACTTTCTTTCACTGCACTTTTAAGTTCTTCTGGAAGTTTTTCTGCATCAAATGCAGGAAACAAACCATTCATTTCAGGTTCCTGATTCATCAAAGTTACTTTATACAAGACATCTTCATCTGAGGTCTGAAATCCAATTCCATCTGGCGTACAATAAATTGTGCAATTCATCTTGCACAAGAGGTCACGACCTAAAAGATTTACAGGACTACAATCGCACACTACAAATTTATGCATTTTGCTAAAGGAGCCAATTTTTACTTCCACCAATTCAGTAAGTGGTGTTTTAATTTGCTGATTTGCTACTCCTACTACTTGGATGTATTCACCTGAGACAGGAAGGTTTAGATACAACGGGTACCTCCAGTATCGACAAGGAATGTTACATTTGCACCATTCACTTCTCCATCCACAAAGGGACCAGACTGATCTACCTCTAGAGTTGCGCCAAGTACGCACTCTTTCCCCTCTCCTGGGCACCGTCAGAATCTTTCATCCGGGTCATCCTCACTCTGACGCAACCAATACTGAGAAATGTTAGCTGCTCGCGGCAACTGTGTTACCTGCTCTCCTCCGTAGAATCCTGTTTCTGTACTGTATCTTTGTTGGTTAACAGTGTTGGGAAGTGGTGGTTGCGGCACCTGACTTTGTTGAACAACTACCTCATTCTGCACCTGTGGATTTAATGATTGATTTTCCGGATTAGGTTTAGGTGGGAACTTACACTCGTTTCTCCAATGCCCTAATTTTCCGCAATTATGACATGGCCATTTCTTCTTTGCTTCTTCTAGACTCACTTGACCTTTCCCTTTACCAATGTTAGGTCGCGTTTTATTCTGTCCTGTTTCACTCCCATTATTATTGTCCAATTGAGCTTCTTGTTTTTCTGCCACTTTCACCTGTGCCCACATTGCCTTCTCTTTCAATTTACGCTGTCTACTCTCAATTTCATCACTGCAATACTTTGCATACCTTAGCACATTATCAACTGTGCCAGTCTGCCAATTAATCATATGCTGTTTAATCATTTCACTAATCTCTGGTTTCAACCCAAACACAAATCTGTATACAAAATGACTCATATCTTTTTCACTCAATTCCTCGTATCCACTATACTGCTTGAAAACCAACAACAACCTTTCATAATAGGCATGTACGGACTCCTTACTTTCCTGTGTAGTTCTATCAATTTTCACCCAATCTGTTTCTTTAGGAGGAATCTTATTTTTCAAAAAGGTAATCACCTTATCGTACTTCCTCATCACCTCAGGACCTGGAGCTCCTGTCTTAGGATCTCTCGGATATTCTGTAGTTGGCCAGTCAACTGTGATTTTACACTCTGACCACAAATCAGTTGGTACCACTATGTCAAATAATCCATCTAAATCTATCCACAACACTTTTGAAACCTTTACAAATCTCTCTACTTGTCGGTCATTGGTAAATGACAATATGTCCTGTCTAGTCCAGGGAACATGCACATAACTACCACCTGGAGTTTCTCTCATAGGGTATTCTCTAGCAACAGGTTCCTTTTCAGTTATCATAAAAGCCAATGAACCTTTGTCTGTAGTTTTCTCATTCTTCTTCGTCCATCTAACCTTCCATCTGTCCACATCACCCCATTTTCTCAACAACACAATTAACTCTTTTATCTGTGTCAGCCTTCCTGCCGTGTTCAAATTTTCAATATCCTTTTCACAAAGGTCTACTCTATATGGTTTCTGCAACGTTTTCACTTTCGCGAAGTCTATTCCAATTTCACTGGCTACTTCTTCTAGTTTGTCATGTAAATTCTTTGCTCTCCATGTAATACTTTTGCACAGAAACATTATTTCATCATCCTGATAATTTTTTATCTTTTCTGTACCAATCGTTCCTAGAATTAATTCTTCCATGTCAATTTTTAATCTAATTACATCTAATGGTTTTTCTTCTGGTTCTTTTATGTTAAATGCCTTCATCCACTCATTCAACTCATCAGGAGTCGGACCTATGGGTGAATTATTTAGTTCTACCCAATTACCACTCTTTTCAGGGGTTTCTGTTGCAGATTCTGTTACCATATGCATTTTCCTACCATTGCACTCATTCACCGTCAAATTTGTAGGTGGACTTGGTCTGTAAGTACTAGCCAAATTACTTGTACTTGCACTTGGTTCCATCCTTTCTTTTTCTCTCTGAAATTGTGAACTCATGGGAATCACCAAAGATCTTTCATCAATTTTCTGATTCTCAAAAACTGGTATTACTGGACCTATTGTTACAGGCACAGTAACTGCTTCCATATTTTTCGTTAATTCTCTAATTTTCTCAGTTAGTTCTTTGGTTGTCCTTGCTAATTCGCTTGCATTGTCGCTTTCTATTCCTTCATTTTGTGAAGTTCTCATTTGATCTTGTGACCTATCTATTTCAATTCTTTTTTCCAGACTTTTATTTCGCATAGTCTCTATTAGCGGCGCATTTGGTGTCACCACTGTAGAACTCTGCTGATACGGAGGTGGATTTCTATTTAAAATATCTTCCAGCAATTCATCATCCGTTTCGCTCTCATGCATATATTTCTCCTCCTCCATATGTTTCTTTTTCTCAGTACGTTTTCTCTTAGTCCCTTCCTCAACTGTAAAAGCTGGAAACAAACCTCCTGTCATGTTAGCACATCTCCAGCGTTTTATTCTATCCTCATGATTTATTCCCCACATTCTTCCTGGCATAAACTCATGATCTCTTAAACCTCTGAATCTCTCTCGCTCATACATCTCATCCTCCCATTCTGTCAACGCTTCAAACTGTGTCGGTCTAGGTCTAGGTTCTAGATTTGTCATTTTTTCTCGCAAATTTCGCAAAACCGCTACACTAAACGAACCATTCTCAGGAAAAGCTAAAGCACCATCATTCTTCGTATACTTTGCCCAGTTTTCCAACCATATGCACGTATGATATCCGTATTTCAGCATCATATGTGAAGCTGCTGATTTCGGCGGAGGAATTACTTGTCCCTCTCTAGTCACGACCTTTTTGTCTTTCTTAAAGAAATTCTTTAATTTTGTCGTCCATGACGTTCTCTCCCTTTCATACTCGTAATACGGCATGTTTTCAATTTGTTTTTCTCTTTACACTAGCGCTGTTCTGTGTACAGAACTTCAACCAATTACAGCGCGACTCACACTAACGTACCAATCAACACAATTCCCTTCGTCCGTGAACCAACCAATCCTAGCGCGGCACTTTTCTACGTCACTCCTATTCTGGGTTCACGTGACTGGCGCACTATCCAATCCTAGCGCGGCACTGTTCTACGTCACTTCTGCTCTCTTACCCCTCCTTTACAAAAATTTTCGGCAATTTTCTTTTCACTGTTTTCTCCGTTAGTTACAACAATTAAAACAATTCCATAGTCTGATTCGCTAAACAAAAGTGACAGCTTTGTCCTTTTACACAAGAATCCCGTATTTCTAGTAGGCAGCGCTTACCTCTACCCTACCACAGAATTATTAACTCTCGCCGATAAAGTAGCACTTCCCTCTACCTTACCCTTCTTTCAAGCAAACAATTTACTCGTTTCTCTGGGGATAAGACACATGTGGAGACTAGGCTCCTGAGAATTAAGGCCTATGTTTCACAAGAAAACGTGATTTGCTATTTCAGTTACACACTTTTCGTACAGAAAATCCCTAATATAACACAACCTGTGTTATTACCAAAATGAATTCAGACCATGTACCAAATTCCATGTGACTTCTCTTGCCACACGTGTTCCACTTCCTACATCCCAGAAGCGTGAAAACTCACATATAACATAACGCGACTCAACATATAATGTTAGTCATCAAAAATAATCAATAATCAATAAACAATAATCACTAAACTAATCTATAGAAAACCATAACTCTGCTACCAAGAAATCTGATGCAGCGCGTACAATAAAAACTATTCTCCTCCTAGGTCACTTATAGGTCATCCAGGGGCAAACTATATTTTCTCACATCCACATGACGATGGGGCCCATAAACATCGCCTAACACACACGCACACACCTGGATTTCCTTTACACCTTTACGAAAATCTGTATTCCTAGGAGAAACATGAGAACTAAATGGAAAACACCATTTATGTACCGCTGGAAGGAGCCGGGATATCTTGTTACCTTAACCTATCGCTTTCTTTTAGTTATTTCTTAAGATATTCCTGCTCATTGTTTTGTCGATGAATCATTCATGTAAGAAATGAGTTCATAGTGATTAAGACCAGCTGAATCACAATAACCAATTACTGATGTCACAATTACTTAGGAAAATAATCACTGAGTCATTTGATTTAAAAAATCTTAATTTTTATATAATTTTAAAAGCATGAGAAAGAATTTAAACTTTTGTTCAATTATTCATTCATTATTAATTCAAATATTTATTAAACATAATCAATTTATTGCAGAAAGGAAATTTTTGTCATGAAGCAAATCCCTAATTACCTGCCTACCTTCCTAACTTAGCCTAATGATTTCTAACCTATGTTTAAGAATTAGAAATAACCTGATTCTCATACTCAACTGGAAAATTAAGACAGCAACAGAAACTTCAGCTCGTCAGCATCAGCTACCTGCAACCCGTCTCATCTAACAGTCTTTCAGCATCTCCCGCTCAGTAAGGGATCGATCAGGACCACCCAGCACTGGAAGCCACCAACACCAATACGACTCTCCAACTCCGATCGTGACTGTGACTGCGACTGACCCCCTCCCACTAAGAGTAGGCCCTCTTATACCCTCATTCTAACTTTGCTAACTAATTGTTGCAACATTAATAACACGCTTTTCTTTCATTGGTCCATACATGTCGTCTTATTCATTCTTTTAATCAAGTTCTCTTGGATCCAATGGTCCTTGGATCATTTCCTTTCTCACAGTTTAAGACATGTTTCCATCCGCTTCGATCAGTACATTTGTAACTTCTTTCGATACATTCGAAAACTCCGCAGTCATTGTCCTTTCTCTTAAACTGGTTTCCCACGGGTCTCTGCTGATCACCACGGCACACTATCAGTTCAATTAGGTCACATCAGCCTTGACCATTTCTCGCATCCTAGCCTCTCAGCAACATCACGAGGTTAGCTTTTCTCCGACTTCTTTCCTGTGTCACATGATCCCCTTGCGCTTGCGCACATCACCCACTGGCAGCCATTTTATATCGCCACTCGGTTATACTTTAGAAGCACTAATTTGAAATAAACAAAACATAATTAAAATAGAGAAAAATAGCCTTTTCGTTTCCCTCCCGTCATCTACGTACCCCAATTAGTTATTACCTAGCAGAAAGCAACATTTAAGCTGTTCCTTACTTACCATCACTATTGTTTTTGCAACGACACGTTTATTTCTATGAAGCACAAAAACATGCATTTATTTTTAAATTAGTACGCATTTATTTTTATGTTATAATTAGACACATGGACATCCATTAATATATTATTCAGCACATTTATTCGCGTATTACCCTTCCCACACGTACAGTGTTGATTAATACATTTATACGAACATTTTATTCATTATTTATAAAATTTGTTAGCGGTTAAATTTTTTTATTTTCTCTGCTCCATCAGGGCACTCCAGATTCCAATCAGAGATGTGCCTAAGGCACATGGAAACCATTTTAGAGAGGAAGCAGCTAGGCTGGGGTTCTGATTAGCAGGGCCCCAGCCAGACTAATGTCGAAAAACAGTGAAGCATCAGCAAAAAGTGGGGGTACCCATGTGAAGCAGATCCTACTCTCCTACACCCCACAGTATGAACTCCTCTGTCAGGGGAAAGAGGCTGCCTCACAGTATGAACTCCTGTCAGGGGATGGAGGTGGCCCCAAAGTAGGAACTCCTTTATCTGGGGACGGAGACTGCCCCACAGTATGAACCCCTCTATCAGGGACGGAGGCTGCCCCACAGCTTAAAGATGATTATTTGGTAGAAGGCATGCCCCACAGTATGAGCTCCTCTATCAGGGGGGGGAGGCTGCCCCACCGTATGGACTCCTCTATCAGGGGGAGGCTGCCCCACAGTATGGCCTCCTCTATCGGGATGGAGGCTGCCCCACAGTACGGACTCCTCTATCAGGGACAGAGGTTGCCCCACAGTATGGACTCCTCTATCAGGGGAGGGAGGCTGCCCCACAGTATGGACTCCTCTATCAGGGGAGGGAGGCTGCCCCACAGAATGAACTCCTCTATCAGGGACGGAGGCTGCCCCACAGTATGAACTCCTCTATCAATCAGGGGACGGAGGCTGCCCAACATGATGAACTCCTCTATCTGGATGGAGACTGTCCCAAAGGTTGAACTCCCGTATCGGGGGATGGAGGCTGCCCTACAGTATGAATGCCTATCAGGGGACAGAGGCGGCCCCACAGTGTGAACTCCTCTATTAGGGGACGGAGGCTGCCACACAGGATGAACTCCTCTATCAGGGGAGGGAGGCTGCCCCACAGAATGAACTCCTCTGTCAATCAGGGGACGGAGGCGGCCCCACAGGATGAACTCCTCTATCAGGGGACGGAGGCTGTCCCACAGTATGAACTCCTTTATCAGGGGACAGAGGCTGCCCCACAGTATGAACTCCTCTATCAGGGACAGAGACTGCCCCACAGATTAAAGAGGATTATTGGGTAGAAGGCATGCCCCACAGTATGAACTTCTCTATCGGGGATGGAGGCGGCCCCACAGTATGAACTCCTCTTTCAGGAGACGAAGGCGGCCCCACAGTATGAACTCCTCTATCAGGGGACGGAGGCTGCCCCACAGTATGAACTCCTCTATCAGGTTAGGGGGTTTGCCCCAGAGTATGAACTCCTCTGTCAGGGACAGAGGCTGCCCCACGGCTTAAAGAGGATTATTGGGTAGAAGGCATGCCCCACAGTATGAACTTCTCTATCTGGGACGGAGGCGGCCCCACAGTATGAACTCCTCTATCAGGGGACGGACCTGCCCAACAGTATGAACTCCTCTGTCAGGGGACGGACGCTGCTCCACCGTATGAACTCCTCTGTCAGGGGACAGAGGCTGCCGCACAGTATTAACCCCTGTCAGGGGACAGAGGTGGCCCCACAGTAGGAACTCCTGTATTAGGGGACAGAGACTGCCCCACAGCATGAAGCCCTCTATCAGGGACAGAGGCTGCCCCACAGCTTAAAGAGGATTATTTGGTAGAAGGCATGACCCACAGTATGAACTCCTCTATAAGGGGAGGAAGGCTGCCCCACAGTATGGACTCCTCTATCAGGGGACAGAGGCTGCCCCACAGTATGGATTCCTCTATCAGGGGACAGAGGCTGCCCCACAGTATGAACTCCTCTATCAATCATGTGACGGAGGCAGCCCCACAGTATGAGCCACTGTCAGGGCACGGAGGTGGCCCCACAGTAGCAACTCCTCTATCCGGGGAGGGAGGCTGCCCCACAGTTTGAACTCCTCTATAAATCAGGGGACGGAGGCGGCCCCACAGTATGAAATCCTCTATAAGGGACGGAGGTGGCCCCACAGTAGGTACTCCTTTATCTGGGGACGGAGACTGCCCCACAGTACCCCTCTATCAGGGACGGAGGCTGCCCCACAGCTTAAAGATGATTATTTGGTAGAAGGCATGCCCCACAGTATGAACTCCTCTATCAGGGGTGGGAGGCTGCCCCACCGTGTGGACTCCTCTATCAGGGGAGGGAGGCTGCCATACAGTATGGACTCCTCTATCAGGGGGGGAGGCTGCCTCACAGTATGGCCTCCTCTATCAGGAGGGAGGCTGCCCTACAGTATGGACTCCTCTATCAGGGGACTAGAGGCTGCCCCACAGTATGAACTCCTCTATCAGGGACGGAGGTTGCCCCACAGTATGGACTCCTCTATCAAGGGAGGGAGGCTGCCCCACAGTACGGACTCCTATATCAGGGGACGGAGGCTGCCCCACAGTATGAACTCCTCTATCAGGGGACGGACCTGCCCCACAGTATGGAACTCCTCTGTCAGGGGACGGACGCTGCTCCACTGTATGAACTCCTCTATCAGGAGACGGAGGTGGCCCCACAGTATGTACTCCTCTGTCAGGGGACAGAGGCTTCCGCACAGTATGAACCCCTGTCAGGGGACAGAGGTGGCCCCACAGTAGGAACTCCTGTATTAGGGGACGGAGACTGCCCGACAGCATGAAGCCCTCTATCAGGGACAGAGGCTGCCCCACAGCTTAAAGAGGATTATTTGGTAGAAGGCATGACCCACAGTATGAACTCCTCTATCAGGGGAGGAAGGCTGCCCCACAGTATGGACTCCTCTATCAGGTGAGGGAGGCTGCCCCAAAGTATGGATTCCTCTATCAGGGGACAGAGGCTGCCCCACAGTATGAACTCCTCTATCAATCATGGGACGGAGGCAGCCCCACAGTATGAACCACTGTCACGGCACGGAGGTGGCCCCACAGTAGCAACTCCTCTATCCGGGGAGGGAGGCTGCCCCACAGTATGAACTCCTGTATCAGGGGAGGGAGGCTACCCCACAGAATGAACTCCTCTATGCGGGACGGAGGCTGCCCCACAGTATGAACTCCTCTATCAATCAGGGGACGAAGGCGGTCCCACAGTATGAACTCCTCTATCAGTGGAGGGAGGCTGCCCCACAGTATGACCTCCTGTCAGGGGACAGAGGCTGCTCCACAGTATAAACTCCTGTCAGGGGACGTAGGTGGCCCCACAGTAGGTACTCCTCTATCAGGGGACGGAGACTGCCCCACAGTAGGAACTCCTCTATCAGTGGAGGGAGGCTGCCCCAGAGTATGAACTTCTCTATCAATCAGAGGACGGAAGCGGCCCCACACTATGAACTACTCTGTCAGGGGACGGAGGTGGCCCCACAGGATGAACTCCATTAGCAGGGACAGAGGCTGCCCCACAGTATGAACTCCTTTATGAGGGGACAGAGGCAGCCCCACAGTATGAACTCCTCTATCAGGGGTGGGAGGCTGCCCCACCGTATGGACTACTCTATCAGGGGAGGGAGGCTTCCCCACAGTATGGACTCCTCTATCAGGGGAGGGAGGCTGCCCCACAGTATGGCCGCCTCTATCAGGGGAGGGAGGCTGCCCCACAGTATGGACTCCTCTATAAGGGACGGAGGTGGCCCCACAGTAGGTACTCCTTTATCTGGGGACGGAGACTGCCCCACAGTACCCCTCTATCAGGGACGGAGGCTGCCCCACAGCTTAAAGATGATTATTTGGTAGAAGGCATGCCCCACAGTATGAACTCCTCTATCAAGGGTGGGAGGCTGCCCCACCGTGTGGACTCCTCTATCAGGGAGGGAGGCTGCCATACAGTATGGACTCCTCTATCAGGGGGGAGGCTGCCTCACAGTATGGCCTCCTCTATCAGGAGGGAGGCTGCCCTACAGTATGGACTCCTCTATCAGGGGACTAGAGGCTGCCCCACAGTATGAACTCCTCTATCAGGGACGGAGGTTGCCCCACAGTATGGACTCCTCTATCAAGGGAGGGAGGCTGCCCCACAGTACGGACTCCTATATCAGGGGACGGAGGCTGCCCCACAGTATGAACTCCTCTATCAGGGGACGGACCTGCCCCACAGTATGGAACTCCTCTGTCAGGGGACGGACGCTGCTCCACTGTATGAACTCCTCTATCAGGAGACGGAGGTGGCCCCACAGTATGTACTCCTCTGTCAGGGGACAGAGGCTTCCGCACAGTATGAACCCCTGTCAGGGGACAGAGGTGGCCCCACAGTAGGAACTCCTGTATTAGGGGACGGAGACTGCCCGACAGCATGAAGCCCTCTATCAGGGACAGAGGCTGCCCCACAGCTTAAAGAGGATTATTTGGTAGAAGGCATGACCCACAGTATGAACTCCTCTATCAGGGGAGGAAGGCTGCCCCACAGTATGGACTCCTCTATCAGGTGAGGGAGGCTGCCCCAAAGTATGGATTCCTCTATCAGGGGACAGAGGCTGCCCCACAGTATGAACTCCTCTATCAATCATGGGACGGAGGCAGCCCCACAGTATGAACCACTGTCACGGCACGGAGGTGGCCCCACAGTAGCAACTCCTCTATCCGGGGAGGGAGGCTGCCCCACAGTATGAACTCCTGTATCAGGGGAGGGAGGCTACCCCACAGAATGAACTCCTCTATGCGGGACGGAGGCTGCCCCACAGTATGAACTCCTCTATCAATCAGGGGACGAAGGCGGTCCCACAGTATGAACTCCTCTATCAGTGGAGGGAGGCTGCCCCACAGTATGACCTCCTGTCAGGGGACAGAGGCTGCTCCACAGTATAAACTCCTGTCAGGGGACGTAGGTGGCCCCACAGTAGGTACTCCTCTATCAGGGGACGGAGACTGCCCCACAGTAGGAACTCCTCTATCAGTGGAGGGAGGCTGCCCCAGAGTATGAACTTCTCTATCAATCAGAGGACGGAAGCGGCCCCACACTATGAACTACTCTGTCAGGGGACGGAGGTGGCCCCACAGGATGAACTCCATTAGCAGGGACAGAGGCTGCCCCACAGTATGAACTCCTTTATGAGGGGACAGAGGCAGCCCCACAGTATGAACTCCTCTATCAGGGGTGGGAGGCTGCCCCACCGTATGGACTACTCTATCAGGGGAGGGAGGCTTCCCCACAGTATGGACTCCTCTATCAGGGGAGGGAGGCTGCCCCACAGAATGGCCGCCTCTATCAGGGGAGGGAGGCTGCCCCACAGTATGGACTCCTCTATCACGGGACGGAGGCTGCCCCACAGTATGAAATCCTCTATCAGGGACGGAGACTGCCTCACAGTATGAACTCCTCTATCAATCAGGGGACGGAGGCTGCCCCACATAATGAACTCCTATCAGGGGACGGAGGCGTCCCCACAGTGTGAACTCCTCTATTAGGGGACGGAGGCTGCCTCACAGTTTGATCCTCTATCAATCAGGGGACAGAGGCTGTCCCACAGGATGAACTCCTCTATCAGGGATGGAGGCTGCCCCACAGTATGAACTCCTCTATCAGAGGATGGAGGCTGCCCCACAGTATGAACTCCTCTGTCAGGGGACGGAGACTGCCCCACAGTATGAACTCTTCTATCACGGGACAGAGGCTGCCACACAGTATGAACTCCTCTATCAGGGACGGAGGCTGCCCCAGGGTATGAACTCCTCTATCAGGGGAGGGAGGCTGCCCCACAGTATGAACCCCTCTATCAGGAACAGAGGCTCCCAACAATATGAACTCCTCTGTCAGGGGGACGGAGGCTGCCCCACAGTATGAGCCCTTCTATCAATCAGGGAATGAGGCTTCCCCACAGTATGAATTCCTCTATCAGGGATGGAGGCTGCCCCACAGTATGAACTCCTCTGTCAGGGGACGGAGGCTGCCCCACAGTATGAACTCCTCGGTCAGGGGACGGAGGTGGCCCCACAGTATGAACTCCTCTATCAGGGGACGGAGGCTGCCCCATAGTATGAACTCCTCTATCAGGTACGGAGGCTGCCCCACAGTCTGAACTCCTCTATCAGGGGAGGGAGGCTGCCCCAGAGTATGAACTCCTCTGTCAGGGGGACAGAGGCTGCCCCACAGTATGACCTCCTCTGTCAGGTGGACGGAGGCTGCCCCACAGTATGAGCTCCTCTGTCAGGGGGACGGAGGCTGCCCCACAGTGTGAACTCCTCTATTAGGGGACAGAGGCTACCCACAGTATGAACTCCTCTATCGGGGGGCAGAGGTGGCCCCACAGTATGAACTCCTCTGTCAGGGGACAGAGGCTGCCCCACAGTATGAACAGCTGTCAGGGGATGGAGGTGGACCCACAGTAGGAACTCCTTTATCTGGGGATGGAGACAGCCCCACAGTATAAACTCCTGTATCAGGGGAGGGAGGCTGCTCCAAAGTATGGACTCCTCTATCAATGGAGGGAGGCTGTCCTGCAGTATGAATTCCTCTATCAGGGGAGGGAGGCTGCCCCACAGAATGAACCCCTCTATCTGGGACGGAGGCTGCCCCACAGTATGAACTCCTCTATCAATCAGGGGACGGAGGCGGCCCCACAGTATGAACTCCTCTATCAGGGGAGGGAGGCTGCCCCACAGTATGAACTCCTCTATCAGGGGAGGGAGGCTGCCCCACAGAATGAACTCCTCTATCCGGGACGGAGGCTGCCCCACAGTATGAACTCCTCTATCAATCAGGGGACGGAGGCGGCCCCACAGTATGAACTCTACCAGTGGAGGGAGGCTGCCCCACAGTATGACCTCCTGTCAGGGGACGGAGGCTGGCCCACAGTATAAACTCCTGTCAGGGGACGTAGGTGGCTCCACAGTAGGAACTCCTCTATCAGGTGACGGAGACTGCCCCACAGTAGGAACTCCTCTATCAGTGGAGGGAGACTGCCCCAGAGTATGAGCTTCTCTAGCAATCAGGGGACGGAGGCAGTCCCACAGTATGAACTCCTCTGTCAGGGGACGGAGGCTTCCCCCACAGTATGAACTCCTCTGTCAGGGGACAGCGTGGCCCCACAGGATGAACTCCATTAGCAGGGGACGGAGGCTGCCCCACAGTATGAACTCCTTTATGAGGGGACGGAGGCAGCCCACAGTATGAACTCCTCTGTCAGGGGACAGATGCTGGCCCACAGTATGAACTCCAGTCAGTGGACGGAGGTGGCCCCACAGTATGAACCCCTCTATCAGGGACAGAGGCTGCCCCACAGCTTAAAGATGATTATTTGGTAGAAAGCATGCCCCACAGTATGAACTACTCTATCAGGGGTGGGAGGCTGCCCCACCGTATGGACTACTGTATCAGGGGAGGGAGGCTGCCCCACAGTATGGACTCCTCTATCAATCAGGGGATAGAGGCTGCCCCACAGTATGAATTCCTCTATCAGGGATGGAGGCTGCCCCACAGTATGAACTCCTCTGTCAGGGGACGGAGGCTGCCCCACAGTATGAACTCCTCGGTCAGGTGACGGAGGTGGCCCCACAGTATGAACTCATCTATCAGGGGACGGATGCTGCCCCACAGTATGAACTCCTCTATCAGGTACGGAGGCTGCCCCTCAGTCTGAACTCCTCTATCAGAGGAGGGAGGCTTCCCCAGAGTATGAACTCCTCTGTCAGGGGGACGGAGGCTGCCCCACAGTATGAACTCCTCTGTCAGGGGACGGAGGCTGCCCCACAGTATGAACTCCTCTGTCAGGGGACGGAGGCTGCCCCACAGTATGAACTCCTCTATTAGGGGACAGAGGCTACCCACAGTATGAACTCCTCTATCAGGGGGCAGAGGCAGCCCCACAGTATGAACTCCTCTGTCAGGGGACAGAGGCTGCCCCACAGTATGAACTGCTGTCAGGGGACGGAGGTGGACCCACAGTAGGAACTCCTTTATCTAGGGATGGAGACAGCCCCACAGTATATACTCCTGTATCAGGGGAGGGAGGCTGCTCCAAAGGCTCCTCTATCAATGGAGGGAGGCTGCCCCGCAGAATGAACTCCTCTATCAATCAGGGGACGGAGGCGGCCCCACAGTATGAACTCCTCTATCAGGGGAGGGAGGCTGCTCCACAGTATGAACTCCTCTATCAGGGGAGGGAGGCTGCCCCACAGAATGAACTCCTCTATCCGGGACGGAGGCTGCGCCACAGTATGAACTCCTCTATCAATCAGGGGACGGAGGCTGCCCCACAGTATGAACTCCTCTATCAGTGGAGGGAGGCTGCCCCACAGTATGACCTCCTGTCAGGGGACGGAGGCTGCCCCACAGTATAAACTCCTGTCAGGGGACGTAGGTGGCCCCACAGTAGGAACTCCTCTATCAGGGGACGGAGACTGCCCCACAGTAGGAACTCCTCTATCAGTGGAGGGAGTCTGCCCCAGAGTATGAGCTTCTCTATCAATCAGGGGACGGAGGCAGTCCCACAGTATGAACTCCTCTGTCAGGGTACGGAGGCTTCCCCCACAGTATGAACTCCTCTGTCAGGGGACAGAGGTGGCCCCACAGGATGAACTCCATTAGCAGGGGACAGAGGCTGCCCCACAGTATGAACTCCTTTATGAGGGGACGGAGGCAGCTCCACAGTATGAACTCATCTGTCAGGGGACAGAGGCTGGCCCACAGTATGAACTCCAGTCAGTGGACGGCGGTGGCCCAACAGTATGAACCCCTCTATCAGGGACGGAGGCTGCCCCACAGCTTAAATATGATTATTTGATAAAAAGCATGCCCCACAGTATCAACTACTCTATCAGGGGTGGGAGGCTGCCCCACCGTATGGACTACTCTATCAGGGGAGGGAGGCTGCCCCACAGTATGAACAGCTGTCAGGGGATGGAGGTGGACCCACAGTAGGAACTCCTTTATCTGGGGATGGAGACAGCCCCACAGTATAAACTCCTGTATCAGGGGAGGGAGGCTGCTCCAAAGTATGGACTCCTCTATCAATGGAGGGAGGCTGTCCTGCAGTATGAACTCCTCTATCAGGGGAGGGAGGCTGCCCCACAGAATGAACCCCTCTATCTGGGACGGAGGCTGCCCCACAGTATGAACTCCTCTATCAATCAGGGGACGGAGGCGGCCCCACAGTATGAACTCCTCTATCAGGGGAGGGAGGCTGCTCCACAGTATGAACTCCTCTATCAGGGGAGGGAGGCTGCCCCACAGAATGAACTCCTCTATCCGGGACGGAGGCTGCCCCACAGTATGAACTTCTCTATCAATCAGGGGACGGAGGCGGCCCCACAGTATGAACTCTATCAGTGGAGGGAGGCTGCCCCACAGTATGACCTCCTGTCAGGGGACGGAGGCTGGCCCACAGTATAAACTCCTGTCAGGGGACGTAGATGGCTCCACAGTAGGAACTCCTCTATCAGGTGACGGAGACTGCCCCACAGTAGGAACTCCTCTATCAGTGGAGGGAGGCTGCCCCAGAGTATGAGCTTCTCTATCAATCAGGGGACGGAGGCAGTCCCACAGTATGAACTCCTCTGTCAGGGGATGGAGGCTTCCCCCACAGTATGAACTCCTCTGTCAGGGGACAGCGTGGCCCCACAGGATGAACTCCATTAGCAGGGGACGGAGGCTGCCCCACAGTATGAACTCCTTTATGAGGGGACGGAGGCAGCCCACAGTATGAACTCCTCTGTCAGGGAACAGATGCTGGCCCACAGTATGAACTCCAGTCAGTGGACGGAGGTGGCCCCACAGTATGAACCCCTCTATCAGGGACAGAGGCTGCCCCACAGCTTAAAGATGATTATTTGGTAGAAAGCATGCCCCACAGTATGAACTACTCTATCAGGGGTGGGAGGCTGCCCCACCGTATGGACTACTGTATCAGGGGAGGGAGGCTGCCCCACAGTATGGACTCCTCAATCAATCAGGGGATAGAGGCTGCCCCACAGTATGAATTCCTCTATCAGGGATGGAGGCTGCCCCACAGTAGGAACTCCTCTGTCAGGGGACGGAGGCTGCCCCACAGTATGAACTCCTCGGTCAGGTGACGGAGGTGGCCCCACAGTATGAACTCATCTATCAGGGGACGGAGGCTGCCCCACAGTATGAACTCCTCTATCAGGTACGGAGGCTGCCCCTCAGTCTGAACTCCTCTATCAGAGGAGGGAGGCTTCCCCAGAGTATGAACTCCTCTGTCAGGGGGACGGAGGCTGCCCCACAGTATGAACTCCTCTGTCAGCGGGACGGAGGCTGCCCCACAGTATGAACTCCTCTGTCAGGGGGACGGAGGCTGCCCCACAGTATGAACTCCTCTATTAGGGGACAGAGGCTACCCACAGTATGAACTCCTCTATCAGGGGGCAGAGGCGGCCCCACAGTATGAACTCCTCTGTCAGGGGACAGAGGCTGCCCCACAGTATGAACTGCTGTCAGGGACGGAGGTGGACCCACAGTAGGAACTCCTTTATCTAGGGATGGAGACAGCCCCACAGTATATACTCCTGTATCAGGGGAGGGAGGCTGCTCCAAAGGCTCCTCTATCAATGGAGGGAGGCTGCCCCGCAGAATGAACTCCTCTATCAATCAGGGGACGGAGGCGGCCCCACAGTATGAACTCCTCTATCAGGGGAGGGAGGCTGCTCCACAGTATGAACTCCTCTATCAGTGGAGGGAGGCTGCCCCACAGAATGAACTCCTCTATCTGGGACGGAGGCTGCCCCACAGTATGAACTCCTCTATCAATCAGGGGACGGAGGCGGCCCCACAGTATGAACTCCTCTATCAGTGGAGGGAGGCTGCCCCACAGTATGACTTCCTGTCAGGGGACGGAGGCTGGCCCACAGTATAAACTCCTGTCAGGGGACGTAGGTGGCCCCACAGTAGGAACTCCTCTATCAGGGGACGGAGACTGCCCCACAGTAGGAACTCCTCTATCAGTGGAGGGAGTCTGCCCCAGAGTATGAGCTTCTCTATCAATCAGGGGACGGAGGCAGTCCCACAGTATGAACTCCTCTGTCAGGGGACGGAGGCTTCCCCCACAGTATGAACTCCTCTGTCAGGGGACAGAGGTGGCCCCACAGGATGAACTCCATTAGCAGGGGACGGAGGCTGCCCCACAGTATGAACTCCTTTATGAGGGGACGGAGGCAGCTCCACAGTATGAACTCCTCTGTCAGGGGACAGAGGCTGGCCCACAGTATGAACTCCAGTCAGTGGACGGAGGTGGCCCAACAGTATGAACCCCTCTATCAGGGACGGAGGCTGCCCCACAGCTTAAATATGATTATTTGATAGAAAGCATGCCCCACAGTATGAACTACTCTATCAGGGGTGGGAGGCTGCCCCACCGTATGGACTACTCTATCAGGGGAGGGAGGCTGCCCCACAGTATGGACTCCTCTATCAATCAGGGGATGAAGGCTGCTCCACAGTATGAACTTCTCTATCAGGAATAGAGGCTGCCCCACAGTATGGACTCCTCTATCAGGGGAGGGAGGCTGCCCCACAGTATGGAGTCCTCTATCAGGGGACGGAGGCTGCCCCACAGTATGAACTCCTCTATCACGGGACGGAGTCTGCCCCACAGTATGAACCCCTCTATCAGGGACGGAGGCTGCCCCACAGCTTAAAGATGATTATTTGGTAGAAGGCATGCCCCACAGTATGAACTCCTCTATCAGGGGTGGGAGGCTGCCCTACCGTATGGACTACTCTATCAGGTGAGGGAGGCTGCCCCACAGTATGGACTCCTCTATCAGGGGAGGGAGGCTGCCCTACAGTATGGTCTCCTCTATCAGGGGAGGGAGGCTGCCCCACAGTATGGACTCCTCTATCAGGGGACGGAGGCTGCCCCACAATATGGACTCCTCTATGAGGGACGGAGGATGCCCCATAGTATGAACTCCTCTATCAGGGACGGAGGCTGCCCCACAGTATGGACTCCTCTATCAGGGGAGGGAGGCTGCCCCACAGTATGGGCTCCTCTATCAGAGGACTGAGGCTGCCCCACAGTATGAAATCCTCTATCAGGGGACGGAGGCTGCCCCACAGTATGAACTCCTCTATCAGAGGACGGAGGCTGCCCCACAGTATGAAATCCTCTATCAGTGGAGGGAGGCTGCCCCACAGTATGACCGCCTGTCAGGGGACGGAGGCTGCCCCACAGTATGAACTCCTTTATGAGGGGACGGAGGCAGCTCCACAATATGAACTCCTCTGTCAGGGGACAGAGGCTGGCCCACAGTATGAACTCAAGTCAGTGCACGGAGGTGGCCCCACAGTATGAACCCCTCTATCAGGGACGGAGGCTGCCCCACAGCTTAAATATGATTATTTGGTAGAAAGCATGCCCCACAGTATGAACTACTCTATCAGGGGTGGGAGGCTGCCCCACCGTATGGACTACTCTATCAGGGGAGGGAGGCTGCCCCACAGTATGGACTCCTCTATCAATCAGGGGATGGAGGCTGCCCCACAGTATGAACTTCTCTATCAGGAATGGAGGCTGCCCCACAGTATGAACTCCTCTGTCAGGGGACGGAGGCTGCCCCACAGTATGAACTCCTTGGTCAGGGGATGGAGGTCGCCCAACAGTATGAACTCCTCTATCAGGTACGGAGGCTGCCCCACAGTATGAACTCCTCTATCAGGGGAAGGAGGCTGACCCACAGTATGAACTCCTCTATCAGGAGAGAAGAGGCTGCTCCACATGATGAACTCCTCTATCTGGACCGAGACGGCCCCACAGGATGAACTCCTCTATCTGGATGGAGACTGTCCCAAAGGATGAACTCCTATCAGGGGACGGAGGCTGCCCCACAGTATGGACTTCTCTATCAGGGGAGGGAGGCTGCCCCACAGTATGGAGTCCTCTATCAGGGGAGAGAGGCTGCCCCACAGTATGAACTTCTCTATCTGGATGGAGACTGTCCCAAAGGATGAACTCCTATCAGGGGACGGAGGCTGCCCCACAGTATGGACTTCTCTATCAGGGGAGGGAGGCTGCCCCACAGTATGGAGTCCTCTATCAGGGGAGAGAGGCTGCCCCACAGTATGAACTCCTCTATCACTGGACGGAGGCTGCCCCACAGTATGAAATCCTCTATCAGGGACGGAGGCTGCCTCACAGTATGAACTCCTCTATCAATCAGGGGACGGAGGCTGCCCCACATGATGAACTCCTATCAGGGGACGGAGGCGGCCCAATAGTGTGAACTCCTCTATTAGGGGACAGAGGCTGCCTCACAGTTTGAACTCCTCTATCGATCAGGGGACGGAGGCTGCCCCACAGGATGAACTCCTCTATCAGGGGAAGGAGGCTGCCCCACAGTATGAACTCCTCTATCAGGGATGGAGGCTGCCCCACAGTATGAACTCCTCTATCAGGGACGGAGGCTGCCCCACAGTATGGACTCCTCTATCAGCAGAAGGAGGCTGCCCCACAGTATGAACTCCTCTATCAGCAGAAGGAGGCTGCCCCATAGTATGAACTCCTCTATCAGGCGATGGAGGCTGCCCCACAGGATGAACTCCATTATCAGGGGACGGAGGATGCCCCACAGTATGAACTCCTCTATCAGGGGAGGGAGGCTGCCCCACAGGATGAACTCCTCTATCAGGGGACGGAGACGGCCCCACAGTATGAACTCTTCTGTCAGGGGACGGAGGCGGCCCCACAGTATGAACTCCTCTATCAGGGGAGGGAGGCTGCCCCACAGAATGAACTCCTCTATCAGGGGACGGAGGCTGCCCCACAGTATGGCCTCCTCTGTCAGGGGACGGAGGCTGCCCCACAGGATGAACTCCTCTATCAGGGGAGGGAGGCTGCCCCACAGTATGGCCTCATCTGTCAGGGGACGGAGGCTGCCTCACAGTATGGCCTCCTCTATCGGGAGGGAGGCTGCCCCACAGTATGGCCTCCTCTGTCAGGGGACGGAGGCTGCCTCACAGTATGGCCTCCTCTATCGGGAGGGAGGCTGCCCCACAGTATGGCCTCCTCTGTCAGGAGACGGAGGCGGCCCCACAGTATGAACTCCTGTCTGGGGACGGAGGTGGCCCCACAGTATGGACTCCTCTATCAGGGGACGGAGGCTGCCCCACAGTATGGCCTCCTCTATCAGGGGACAGAGGCGGCCCCACATTATGAACTCCTCTATCAGGGGACGGAGGCGGCCCCACAGGATGAACTCCTCTATCAGGGGAGGGATGCTGCCCCACAGTATGAACTCTATTATCAGTAAGGGGGCCTGCCCTACTGTTTAGAGACCACTGTTGGAATGTGGTTCTGCCCGCACTTTAAACCCCATATAATCCCACCCATGTTTACTCCTTTTGCTACATACACATCGTGATGTTTTCTATTGCACTTAAGACCAGAGTCCTCGAAGCGCTGCAGTCTTGGCCCTCACAAAGGAGACGCTTTGGGTCAGGATGGGCCCGGCTGCTTACCACAAAATCCTACTGCTTACCCTGCTGCTCTGTACAGAGGTGCAAAGTGTGGGATCCGCTCTGTGGAATGAGGTGTAAAGTTCTGGTCTTCCCATAGTTTAGACCCCAGTACCTCCCAGGCCCCAACCCTGACTGGTTTATATCTACCGCTGTGAACCCTCTTTCTTCTCGACCACACATGTAAGGCGTGCTCACGCGCAGCTGCGTCAAGGTTGAAGCACGCCCTCTGCATCATGTATGACACCAATTCTCACCTCGAATGGATGCCACAGCTCCCACCTCCTGGTCATCCAGGCGCCTCAGAATCACATCCAGTGATATCGGTTCGCTGAGTTCCTATGGAGCTCGCCTGGTGGTTAGGATAGCGCCGTAGAAAGGCAGCAGTGTAGTGCAATACTTATCACAAGTGGTGTGTATACTATTGCTGTGTGAAAGGTGATGGCAGAAGAGCACTGTGAACGTCTCCACAACAGGGCAACCTCCCACACTGCCCTCTCACATTGTATGTAGGGGGGCTGCTCATGGGAGTGAGAAGGAAAATACACGTCTTCTGTGTGAAGCCATTCATCCTTCTACTGCAGCTAAGAGAAGCCTTTTCTTGCTAAACAGCTCCTAATTAATGACCACTTACAAACACACAAAGCGGCAGTGGTGGTTAATGTGTTTTGAAAGTGCTAGAGCGGGAACACCTTCCATGAGGTGGAGTGACTGCACCCCAGGTGACAGAGGCTCAGGCTCTCAGGAGGGACTGCACCCCAGGTGACAGAGGCTCAGGCTCTCAGGAGGGACTGCACCCCAGGTGAGAGCGGCTCAGGCTCTCAGGAGGGACTGCACCCCAAGTGACAGAGGCTCAGGCTCTCAGGAGGGACTGCACCCCAGGTGAGAGAGGCTCAGGCTCTCAGGAGGGACTGCACCCCAAGTGACAGAGGCTCAGGCTCTCAGGAGGGACTGCACCCCAGGTGAGAGAGGCTCAGGCTCTCAGGAGGGACTGCACCCCAGGTGAGAGAGGCTCAGGCTCTCAGGAGGGACTGCACCCCAGGTGACAGAGGCTCAGGCTCTCAGGAGGGACTGCACCCCAGGTGACAGAGGCTCAGGCTCTCAGGAGGGACTGCACCCCAGGTGACAGAGGCTCAGGCTCTCAGGAGGGACTGCACCCCAGGTGACAGAGGCTCAGGCTCTCAGGAGGGACTGCACCCCAGGTGACAGAGGCTCAGGCTCTCAGGAGGGACTGCACCCCAGGTGAGAGAGGCTCAGGCTCTCAGGAGGGACTGCACCCCAGGTGAGAGAGGCTCAGGCTCTCTGGAGGGACTGCACCCCAGGTGAGAGAGGCTCAGGCTCTCAGGAGGGACTGCACCCCAGGTGAGAGAGGCTCAGGCTCTCAGGAGGGACTGCACCCCAGGTGACAGAGGCTCAGGCTCTCAGGAGGGACTGCACCCCAGGTGACAGAGGCTCAGGCTCTCAGGAGTGACTGCACCCCAGGTGAGAGAGGCTCAGGCTCTCAGGAGTGACTGCACCCCAGGTGAGAGAGGCTCAGGCTCTCAGGAGGGACTGCACCCCAGGTGAGAGAGGCTCAGGCTCTCAGGAGGGACTGCACCCCAGGTGAGAGAGGCTCAGGCTCTCAGGAGGGACTGCACCCCAGGTGACAGAGGCTCAGGCTCTCAGGAGGGACTGCACCCCAGGTGAGAGAGGCTCAGGCTCTCAGGAGGGACTGCACCCCAGGTGACAGAGGCTCAGGCTCTCAGGAGGGACTGCACCCCAGGTGACAGAGGCTCAGGCTCTCAGGAGGGACTGCACCCCAGGTGAGAGAGGCTCAGGCTCTCAGGAGGGACTGCACCCCAGGTGAGAGAGGCTCAGGCTCTCTGGAGGGACTGCACCCCAGGTGAGGAGGCTCAGGCTCTCAGGAGGGACTGCACCCCAGGTGAGAGAGGCTCAGGCTCTCAGGAGGGACTGCACCCCAGGTGAGAGAGGCTCAGGCTCTCAGGAGGGACTGCACCCCAGGTGACAGAGGCTCAGGCTCTCAGGAGTGACTGCACCCCAGGTGAGAGAGGCTCAGGCTCTCAGGAGTGACTGCACCCCAGGTGAGAGAGGCTCAGGCTCTCAGGAGGGACTGCACCCCAGGTGAGAGAGGCTCAGGCTCTCAGGAGGGACTGCACCCCAGGTGAGAGAGGCTCAGGCTCTCAGGAGGGACTGCACCCCAGGTGACAGAGGCTCAGGCTCTCAGGAGTGACTGCACCCCAGGTGAGAGAGGCTCAGGCTCTCAGGAGGGACTGCACCCCAGGTGAGAGAGGCTCAGGCTCTCAGGAGGGACTGCACCCCAGGTGAGAGAGGCTCAGGCTCTCAGGAGGGACTGCACCCCAGGTGACAGAGGCTCAGGCTCTCAGGAGTGACTGCACCCCAGGTGAGAGAGGCTCAGGCTCTCAGGAGTGACTGCACCCCAGGTGAGAGAGGCTCAGGTTCTCAGGAGTGACTGCACCCCAGGTGACAGAGGCTCAGGCTCTCAGGAGGGACATCTCTGAAAAATAACAAGGCCAAGTGGTACAGCCACTTGTCACATACATCCACAGGGTGTACCAATCAAAGATACAATCCTTTTGATGTGTGCAAGGTAAGCCTTACCCTCGCTGGGGTGTGACAAGCAACTCCAGCTACGAGATTAACTTTGAAACAAATGGAATCCAAGCTGGGAGTCGACAGCAGAAATCCTCTAAATATTGGCTAAGCGGCTACACGTATCACACACAGTTATAAATAATATAAACTCACATGGCCTTTCACATTTTCAAATGTAAATAGTTTCTTTCTTCACTTCATTTTTGCAGCCTGTCTCTTCCAAGTAGAGTCGCACTTAGTCCTGTTGAAAACTTTGAAAGTGACACAAATCTCCCAGTCACACTCCAATGACAGCAGAGGGAGACAAATCTTGAAAAGAACCATTCATTCATTGTCACGCGCTTAGGATGGGTTGAAATCCAAGCAGGTAGGCCCAAGCCTCCCTGAAGCCTACGATTCCTGATACCTAAATTAGAGATGCAATCAGGCCTCGAGGAAACAAGGGGGAAAGGAATGGGAAGGAAGGAAGAAACCCTGGAATGTGTGATGTTCCTTCTGAGACCCGTCATCAGAATAGATCACACTGTTATACTATAAAAGATTATCCAGGAACGAACAAAGTAGCTAAGTTTGCAAACTAAGACATACAGCAGTCCTAATGCAATTCACCACCTGGAGACTGTTGGACAGCTGCCAACAGGGTGAATTCAACGAGTCCATGATGAATGGAGCATTGTGAGGGATTGCGAAAGGTAATTATCAGCAGCCGAAGGAGAACAACCCTATGCAATGAAAAGAACAACAAAGGTGAAATGGAAGGGAAGCAGAGTGTGAACTAGAACAAAGAGCGAGGGAGCTCACCAACGTACACATTTGCCTGGCAAAGTCCATTTGATAGTGCATCCTTCTTACGCTCCTCTGCCTTCCATGACCTGGAAGCAGACTTGGTCGCCATCTTGGATAGGTGTGACCCCTATTCCCTCAGCCTTCTTGGAATGGTTAAGAGGCCAATACTTGTCAGCCTGGTTCCACAATTGCCATCTACCAGCCAGCCGTAGACTCCCATTCCGTGATGCACCCGATTCACCTGTGCCCTCACAAACCAGTGGAGTCTGAACTGTGATGTATGACGCTTGTTCTCGGGTTAGTTAGTCCACTATAGCATGCTATTATAGTCATTAATGTCTTGGGACCTGAGTTATGTTTTGGCGGACAGGTAACTCCGTCAAAACAGTAACAGATAGCCCATCAGCCGAAATTGAAATCCCACAGGATATAATGGAGTTTATATTTCAGCGGACGGGATATACGTCCCCCGTTGTGACGGAGTAACCCGTCCGCTGAAACATAAATCAGGCCGTAGATCTCTTGTTATAGGTATTTCTCTTTAACTTGCTAATATAACAGTAGACTGGCCCTGTTCATAATCATTCACGGACAGACATTCCCTCCAGACACCCAAGCCAACCTTAGGCTGCCAAACCCCCCAGACCTTCAAACCCGGAGTCAAACCCTTTGCAGACAGGTAACCCCCTGCGGGCAACCAACTGCACACAGGTGGACAAACCCCTGTTGTGTTCATCTTTTGCTTGTAAATAACCTGTCTCAGACAGCCCACTCCTTCCAGACACCCAAGCCCCTCTTAGGCAGCCAAGTCCCCAGTGCGCACTATTTTCACCCTATGCTGAACCTTTCAAAGACAGCCAAGCCCACCCCCTGTGGGTAACCAACTGCACACAGGTGGGCAAGCACCAGTCCATCAGCCTCATGTTATAGATGTTTGTCTTTAAGTTGAATTTATAACAGCAGAGTGGGACTTTAATAAGTGTAGCCTGCTATGGCGGGCTATTAGGGCTTATATGGACAATCTGTGGTCATCAAGTAAAATGTTCTCATATCTTTTTTAGGCCCAGATTTACAAACACTTTGTGTTGGGTGTGCGTTAGTTTTCAAACACAAACCTGATGCAAAATGTTGTGGTAAGATTTACAATCCAACATAACTCGCAACTCAAAGTAACACAAAGCTGCACTTTGCATCAAAGAGGCATTCTGTGGGTGGTGCACGGATGCTCCTATGCAGGCACCATTGCATGGGTTTTGATGCACATTTCAATTTACAAAGAATTGTAGACATGAATATGCTGAAAAATCCTATGCCTACTTGGCACAAGGAGGAGAAATCTTTTAATTTCTCATAGTTTTTCCTACTTTGCATGTGTGTTGCATTATACAACATACGTGCAAAGTGGGAAAAGTCTTAAAGCAAGGGACACCTTCCAGTACAAAATCTACTATTTAGAGAATGCACACACCCTTGGGCTATAACTCAAGGGTTTTTACATTGGTGCATGGCTGCCGAAAGTGCACCAGCACAAGGCTAGAGCAGAACAGTACTGCATTTTAATAGATATGGGGCTGTTCTGTTCTCACCCTTTCATGCAATGCAGCACAGCTACTTTACTTGCTGTGCTGCATTCTGTGACTTCTTTGTAAGTCTGAACCTTGTTGTCTGCTGTAGCTGACTATTCTAGCCATTAGTTTCCCAGTCTGTTGTTCTAGGTGTTCGCCTTTAGGATGGACCTATAAGAGTAGAGTGGGACTTTACTTTTTATTGTAGTCAGCTGTACCAGAGTGGAACAGTATATTAACATTAATAGACAAACATGATAAACAATAATTTTTCTATGTTTTAATCATGAAGGGTGGCTCTAATAAGAACCTTTTTTTGTTTTTTGCAACACTATTTTTAAAGTTTTTGAAAATGATTTGGGGATTAAACAAAAAAGTTGATAAAATGGGCATCAAAACTAGGATTCTGTGAAGGAAAAATAAAAAAATAAATTATTTTGCATACCTGCTTCTGTGCAGTCGCAAGTTGGCCCCTGGCTAGGGCACTTTGCTCCCCTGGTGATACAAAGTTGCTGCAGTCCATACAGATCGGGGAGATGCAGTCGTGCAGGGGGTTTCTGTCCTGCTGAAGAGTGGCTGCAGCTTTTGGAGGATCCCTGTCACCTGACAGGACAGAATGATTTGGAGCTGTTGCTGTCGAGGGTCCAGCATCCTCTTCCCTCTTAGCAGCACTCAGCGGCCTGTGTGCCATGCTTCAGCTGCTTTTGCAATCCAGAAGTACCAAAAGAATATTTCTTTCCAGCACCTCTGGAAAAACTGCTTGTCACAGAGGGTGCACATGACTATTTTAGATAAGACCTTTTTACCTGCTGGTGTGCTTGTGAAAAATTCCTACACAATTGATTGTGATGTGCTTGGTTGTTGCTCCTGCTGATCTAGGTCTTGTCCTCCAGATGTGATGTCGAAGTCTGTGTTTATGGCAGCCTTCTTTAGTCAGATCTCAGCTGGAAGTGGGGGATTAGATGGGCCTCTGGAATTGGTGTGTTGGTCTTGTGGTCATGGATGTCATTTAGGGGTCGCTAGGGTTCGCTGCTGCGACCCCTGGCATGTCCCTTGTGATCCCTGGCACTACCTTTGCGACCCCTAGCGTAAGCAGTGGCAAAATCAGTGGCAGGACGTCGGTGGGGGGTTCACTTACCTCGTTTCATGTCAATTTGTTATTATACTAATAGTGAAAAACATTACATTATTCGCTATTAGTTTGATAAAAAATGGAGTACAAATAGCTGGAATATGGGTTTCACTGGCAGTTGAGGTAAGGAATTAAAAAAAAAATATATAAATATATATATCACACAAACATCTCCTCCCATCGAGCAAGATCAGGGGGCACAGCGGGGCTTCAGTGAACTTTATTGAAAGAATAGGCATTACGCGTTTCGGCGACTGCCTTCATCAGATGCCTCCTTCTTGACACCAGTCTCTCTCAGTCAGAGTCTTTAATAGGCGCCTATATATATATATATGTTGTGTGCGTGCTTGCAGGTTTAACGATGTTTATATAAGAGAGAGTGTGTGTGAATGTGTGTGTATGTGTAGGCAGAGAGTATGATTGTGTGTATGTGTGAATGTGTATGTATAAGCAAATGTACGTATGAGTGAAAGTGAAGGTCAAGGGGCAAGTGAAGTCACTTCCGCTACCCCTGACATTTTGGTGAATTGACGTCCATGGACGTCAGCTACGGCACACCGGTGCTTAGTGCAGCTTCCCCCCTTCAGGTAATCTGGCCTTTACTGTCTGCTGTCTCTGGAGAGAGTGCTTGGTTTGTACTCACTCACATTTATGCGTGCTGTACTGCCACGCCTCGTTACTGAATTTCAGAGCTGGTCTGTAATTTGTAACAGATTTGCTCTGTCAAGGAAACACCTGTGCGAGGACCTCTTATGCCTTACCTGTAAACCCCCACACTGAAAATAAGCTCTAATGCTCCCTCCAGTGACAACAGCAATACCAATGCAAAAACAGGCTCTGGCAATGCTAATAGATTTGACTAGAGAGCTGATAAAAGCAATACACAATACCTGCTGCAGTGCAAAACAAATAAAAACATAATTTACAAAATGATAGTAGCAACACAACTACTAACCATCATACTCCTACAGGTATGACAATTTGGACTATTCCAGGCCCCCAAAGCTATAAGAATGGCTTGGCAGCTGGTAATAGTCATTTGTAATGTATATTGAATTAATAATTAACTGCTGTTTTGGTCATCTCTAAATTAGCCAGACAGCGCCACCTTGTGGCAGACTGTCACAAGTCCTGGTGTTGACAATTTAGTGCCAGTGCTGAGCACCGGAAACCACGGGCTCAAATTAAGCTCTGTTTGTTGGTCAGTTATACTATTATAGCCAAACCTGGAGTGAGGACGAGCAGTCAAGTCTTTCTACATAACATGCATTTGTAAAGCACATGTTCACCCAAACCTTGGGTTTCTTGGCGCAGAAATAAGCCCCTTCACCCTTCGGAGGCCTTTACGATCTGGGAACTTCAAGTTGCTGATTATACCCAAGGGCGTCCGCAGGGGGGGGCAAGGAGGGGCGCTCCAGGGGGGGCAAGCGCCCCTCCTTGCCCCCCCCTGCGGACGCCCATGATTATACCCAAGGTCAGAAAGGCAAGATGTGGCGGGCGATCCTTTGCACGTTTGACCTCCAAGCTATGGAACGATCTCCCTACCAACCTTGGAATGGATCTACCAGAAACCACCTTCAGGAAACTGGTCAAGACACATCTCTTCTAATTTTTCTCTGGTCACTTCCTATAAATAAGTTAGAAACCAGCAGGTGTGCGTGTCTCAGCGCTGGGAGGCCCGAAGGGGTAGTTGTGCACTATACAAAAGCACTTGAACTGAACTAACAGAGCTTTATTGTTACCAAACGTAATGGCACTCATTTTATCAACCATGGGAGGATGAAAGGCAGAGTGGACCCACCGGAATGCAAACCTGTGGCCATGAGGTCAAACACAGATCCCTGGAGTGGAACAATTAGTTCACTGAGCCACCAGCCCACCCATCTTCTGGCCCTTTGCGCCGCCTTCAATACATGTGGTGTGTTGTAGCACCGTAATTTGAGCTTTTCAGATTGTTGGATTCCATCACCCTTTTTTAGGGTTTACCAGCGGCCCCCCCTCTGCCCGCAGAGAGAACTCCCCCTTAGAGTGGATTTTGGAGCCAAATAGAACACTTCAAGGGTAACGTCTCCATCGACGGATGCCAATGTGTGGCTCTCAACCCTCCATGCCAAATCGCCCATGGCTGGCTGGACTTCTGTCGAAAGGAGCTAATCTAATGAGTGCCTGATAAGCATCTGCTGGTGACATTAAGAAACAAAGAATCATGCATGTGATGAGAGATGAAGACACGTCTTCCTGGACCATCTAATGAAAAGCAGGCTCGGTTCGATGGGATGCGTGGTCGCTGGCCCAGGAGGCTGATTCTGGGCCTGTGATTGGCCCTGGCGCGCATCCCGCGCAGGCACATTCCGGGCAGGGCCAGCGGCTTCGGTGATTGGACAGTGGGTGGACAGCATCATCCACCACCATCGCTCCAGGCCAGTTGGTTTGAGTTAGCCTCGTGTCCAATCAGCAGCCCCCGCTGATGAGGATGGGCGCAGAGGGCGTGGGAGGGATGGAGAGGGGCCCTCGGCTTGGCCCTTCTTCGGAGCGCTTCCTGCGCTGCTCTTTGTAACCAGGGGCTCCCAGACGCTCGCCTGACAGCCCAGGCCTTCCTGGCCATCCGAGAACCAGAGCTGGTGTTGAAAGATGCTGCGGCGGATTCCACATCTGTCTTCGAGCCTCACATCTCACTTATTCACCCGGGGGGAAGAGGAGAATCCTTTTCAAATGAAACGAGGGCGCAGCGCCTACCTCTGCTGCACTCCCACCTTCAGGGCGCTGGCTCTCCTCTTGCACTGGAGCTGCACTGGCCTTTTGGAGAAATTTCGTTTTTCATGTCTCCTGACAGTAAATATCCCATTTTCTCTATAACATAACTTATTTGTAAAGCGCACGTTCACCCTGAAGGGTATCTTGGAGCTGATTAACAAATGTTTATTGTTGCCCAAAGGTATTCATTTTGTCAAACTTAGAAGGATGAAAGGCTGAGTGGACCCGCCGAAACTTGAACCTGTGACCATGAGGTCAAACACAGGCCCCCCCTACAGTGGACGCATTAGGGCACCAGACCCGGCTGATAAAGGCCAGTTAAGGGTAATTCGACCCGATGTCACAGGTATTTGTAGTGTTCACGATTAAGACTCGCTTTTATTGGCATTAATTCAATGCGGCACTGTGTGAGAGTCTGCAGCCATGCATTGTGCGCACAGCAACAAACTGCAAAAACCTGCGCCGCGGTGGATTGACTGCGAGTTGTGCGCCGATTGGTCGTGCCTTTGAGCGCTGCCCTGTGGTGTATGGGTGGGCCGTCGGTGCCTACGTATACTTCACATTTAGGCACAAAGACAACATCCCGAGGGTAGCCGTGTAAAAAGTGTAATTTTGCATTAGTTACAAATTAATTTAGGACTATCAAGCTATATTTCGCGTATCCCTTGTTTACACTAGGAGTGGGAGGAGGTAGCGGACCACGGAATTCCACAGAGTTACATAAAAACTCAGTGAGATTTAGCAGATTTCGCGAGCGGGCGGAATTCGTCACATCGTGCAGCTCACGCTGATTTTTAGCTCCGGGAGCTTGTTCCGCGCTGTAAAATGAGTGCGAACAGCACCAAGCGGTGCGCCAGAGAGCGCTGCTTCTTTCTGTCGCTTGAGTAGATTTCCTCCTCGATCAGCAGTTTTCTCAAAGCAAACGGTCACAATCTGCCGCGACTGCCCGTGTTGAGAAAATCTTGCTGTGAGGCGTTCTAGTGCCTGAAAATTGCGCTAGGGGATGCACATTCTCGCTCCCACTCTGCAACTTGAATTTGGCAAGACGCATGTGAGAAAAAACTCTACTATGCGGTGCCTTTCAGAGTTTTGCCGGAACTCCGCAATACTCGTGTAGCGCGGAGTGGGTAAAACTCTGCGTATTCTGACAGCAGAATGGAAATTTCCGCCCAACCCTAGTTTACACCTGGTGTCATTTGGCACTAGGATTTTACACAAAGTCCATTTACACTATTTTAGTACAGCTGGTTTTGGTAATGCTAAACACCATTTGCATAAATTATAGATAAACTGGTGCTGCGCTCACATCGTCTTCTGCAGCAAGTAGTCAAAATGGTAGTCTTTCTTGGGGTCGCGCTCATTCTGAACAACATTTGCCGCATATTTCTTCCCTGGAGTTTCACTCCTATGAAGAACATTAGACTTTTAGTCTTCCCAGGTGACTCACTCTTTCTGAACACCAATGACTTCGTAGTCTTCCTTGGGGTCTCACTCTTTCTAAAACTCCAATGGCTTTGAAGCCTTCCTTGGGGACTTACTCTTTCTGAACACCAGTGGCTTCGTAGTCTTCTTTGGGGTCTTACTCTTTCTGAACACCAGTGGCTTCGTACTCTTCTTTGGGGTCTTACTCTTTCTGAACACCAATGGCTTCATAGTCTTCCTTGGGGACTTACTCTTTCGAAATACTAGTGGCTTTGTAGCCTTCCTTGGGGACTTACTCTTTCTGACATCAATGGCTTCATCGACTTCCTTGGGGACTTACTCTTTCTGACATCAATGGCTTCGTAGACTTCCTTGGGGGTCTCACACTTTCTGAGCACAAATGGCTTCGTAGCCTTCCTTGGGGACTTATCCTTTCTGAACACCAATGGCTTCGTAGTCTTCCTTGGGGACTCACTCTTTCTGAACACCAATGGCTTTGTAGTCTTCCTTGGGGTCTCATTCTTTCTGAACACCAATGGCTTCGTAGTCCTCCTTGGGGACTCACTCTTTCTGAATACCAATGACTTCGTAGTCCTCCTAGGGGACTCACTCTTTCTGAATACCAGTGGCTTTGTTGTCTTCCTTGGAGTCTCACTCTTTCTGAACATCAGTGGCTTCATAGTCTTCTTGGGGACTCACTCTTTCTGAATACAAATCGCTTTGCAGTCTTCCTTGGGGACTCACTCTTTCTAAACTCCAATGGCTTCATAGTCTTCCTTGGGGACTTACACTTTCGAAATACCAGTGGCTTTGTAGTCTTCCTAAGGGTCTCACTCTTTCTGAATACCAGTGGCTCTCACCCTTTCTGAACACCAGTGGCTTCGTAGTCTCCTTTGGGGTCTTACTCTTTCTGAACACCAATGGCTTCATAGTCTTCCTTGGGGACTTACTCTTTCGAAATACTAGTGGCTTTGTAGTCTTCCTTGGGGACTCAGTCTTTCTGAACACTCTTTCGAAATACCAATGGCTTTGCAGTCTTCCTTGGGGTCTCACTCTTTCTCAGCACCACTGGCTTCGTAGCCTTCCTTGGGGACTCACTCTTTCTGAACACCAATAGCTTTGTAGTCTTCCTTGGGGTCTCACTCCTTCTGAACATCAATGGCTTCGTAGCCTTACTTGGGGACTTACTGTTTCTGAACACCAATGGCTTTGTAGCCTTCCTTGGGGACATACTCTTTCTGACATCAATGGCTTCGTAGACTTCCTTGGGGTCTCACACTTTCTGAGCTCAAATGGCTTCATAGTCCTCCTTGGGGACTTACTCTTTCTGAACACCAATGGCTTCGTATTTTTCCTTGGGGACTCACTCTTTCTGAACATCAACGGCTTCATAGTCTTCTTGGGGACTCACTCTTTCTGAATACAAATCGCTTTGCAGTCTTCCTTGGGGACTCACTTTTTCTTTAACTCCAACGGCTTCATAGTCTTCCTTGGGGACTTACACTTTCGAAATACCAGTGGCTTTGTAGTCTTCCTTAGGGACTTACTCTTTCTGAACACCAATGGCTTCGTAGTCTTCCTTAGGGTCTCACTCTTTCTGAATACCAGTGGCTTTGAAGTCTTCCTTGGGGTCTCACTCTTTCTGAACACCAGTGGCTTCGTAGTCTTCTTTGGGGTCTTACTCTTTCTGAACACCAATGGCTTCATAGTCTTCCTTGGGGACTTACTCTTTCGAAATACTAGTGGCTTTGTAGTCTTCCTTGGGGACTCACTCTTTCTGAACACTCTTTCGAAATACTAATGGCTTTGCAGTCTTCCTTGGGGTCTCACTCTTTCTCAGCACCACTGGCTTCGTAGCCTTCCTTGGGAACTCACTCTTTCGGAACAACAATAGCTTTGTAGTCTTCCTTGAGGTCTCACTCTTTCTGAACATCAATGGCTTCGTAGCCTTACTTGGGGACTTACTCTTTCTGAACACCAATGGCTTCATATCCTTCCTTGGGGACATACTCTTTCTGACATCAATGGCTTAGTAGACTTCCTTGGGGTCTCACACTTTTTGAGCTCAAATGGCTTCATAGTCTTCCTTGCGGACTTACTCTTTCTGAACACCAATGGCTTCGTAGTCTTCCTTGGGGACTCACTCTTTCTGAACATCAATGGCTTTGTAGCCTTCCTTGGGGTCTCACTCTTTCTGAACATCAATGGCTTTGTAGCCTTCCTTGGGGACTTACTCTTTCTGACATCAATGGCTTCGTCGACTTCCTTGGGAACTTACTCTTTCTGACATCAATGGCTTCGTAGACTTCCTTGAGGGTCTCACACTTTCTGAGCACAAATGGCTTCGTAGCCTTCCTTGGAGACTTACTCTTTCTGAACACCAATGGCTTCGTAGTCTTCCTTGGGGACTCCCTCTTTCTGAACACCAATGGCTTTGTATGCTTCCTTGGGGTCTCATTCTTTCTGAACACCAATGGCTTTGTAGTCCTCCTTGGGGACTCACTCTTTCTGAATACCAATGGCTTCGTAGTCCTCTTAGGGGACTTACTCTTTCTGAATACCAGTGGCTTTGTTGTCTTCCTTGGAGTCTCACTCTTTCTGGACATCAGTGGCTTCATAGTCTTCTTGGGGACTCACTCTTTCTGAATACAAATTGCTTTGCAGTCTTCCTTGGGGACTCACTCTTTCTAAACTCCAATGGCTTCATAGTCTTCCTTGGGGACTTACTCTTTCTGAACACCAATGGCTTCGTAGTCTTCCTTGGGGACTCACTCTTTCTGAACATCAATGGCTTCGTAGCCTTCCTTGGGGTCTCACTCTTTCTGAACATCAATGGCTTTGTAGCCTTCCTTGGGGACTTACTCTTTCTGACATCAATGGCTTCGTAGCCTTCCTTGGGGACTTACTCTTTCTGAACACCAATGGCTTCGTAGTCTTCCTTGGGGACTCACTCTTTCTGACATCAATGGCTTCGTAGACTTCCTTGGGTCTCACACTTTCTGAGCTCAAATGGCTTCATAGTCTTCCTTGGGGACTTACTGTTTCTGAACACCAATGGCTTCGTAGCCTTCCTTGGGGACATATTCTTTCTGACATCAATGGCTTCGTAAACTTCCTTGGCGTCTCACACTTTCTGAGCTCAAATGGCTTCATAGTCTTCCTTGGGGACTTACTCTTTCTGAACACCAATGGCTTCGTAGTCTTCCTTAGTGTCTCACTCTTTCTGAATACCAGTGGCTTTGAAGTCTTCCTTGGGGACTTACTGTTTCTGAACACCAGTGGCTTCGTAGTCTTCTTTGGGGTCTTACTCTTTCTGAACACCAATGGCTTCATAGTCTTCCTTGGGGACTTACTCTTTCGAAATACCAGTGGCTTTGTAGTCTTCCTTGGGGACTCACTCTTTCTGAATACAAATCGCTTTGCAGTCTTCCTTGGGGACTCACTTTTTCTTTAACTCCAACGGCTTCATAGTCTTCCTTGGGGACTTACACTTTCGAAATACCAGTGGCTTTGTAGTCTTCCTTAGGGACTTACTCTTTCTGAACACCAATGGCTTCGTAGTCTTCCTTAGGGTCTCACTCTTTCTGAATACCAGTGGCTTTGAAGTCTTCCTTGGGGTCTCACTCTTTCTGAACACCAGTGGCTTCGTAGTCTTCTTTGGGGTCTTACTCTTTCTGAACACCAATGGCTTCATAGTCTTCCTTGGGGACTTACTCTTTCGAAATACCAGTGGCTTTGTAGTCTTCCTTGGGGACTCACTCTTTCTGAACACTCTTTCAAAATACCAATGGCTTTGCAGTCTTCCTTGGGGTCTCACTCTTTCTCAGCACCACTGGCTTCGTAGCCTTCCTTGGGGACTCACTCTTTCTGAACACCAATAGCTTTGTAGTCTTCCTTGGGGTCTCACTCTTTCTGAACATCAATGGCTTCGTAGCCTTACTTGGGGACTTACTGTTTCTGAACACCAATGGCTTCGTAGCCTTCCTTGGGGACATACTCTTTCTGACATCAATGGCTTCGTAGACTTCCTTGGGGTCTCACACTTTCTGAGCTCAAATGGCTTCATAGTCTTCCTTGGGGACTTACTCTTTCTGAACACCAATGGCTTCATAGTCTTCCTTAGGGACTCACTCTTTCTGAACATCAATGGCTTCGTAGCCTTCCTTGGGTCTCACTCTTTCTGAACATCAATGGCTTTGTAGCCTTCCTTGGGGACTTAGGGGCATATCAACAAGGCCCGGCGATAAATATCGCAAAGCGCGCTTAGCGCTTGCATATTTATCGCCGGCTATCTCTGTGATTTATCGCCCGGTTAGCGCGTTATCAACAACGCGCATCGCCGAGGCGATAAAATTCCAGAGATAGCGTGGATATCGCCGTTTTCCATGGTGGAAAACGGCGATATCTAGATGATAGGGCCTGTATTCTTAGCCACAGAATCCACCCCCATGTTAAGTATGCCTTAGTCAGGAATTTAACAGACGTTAAATTCCTGCGTTAAGGCATACTTAACGCGATTTAAAAGATCGCTAACCCTCCTTGATAATATCGCGAAGCTGCCTTCGCGATATTATGCCTGTTTGGTTTCACAGCCACGCCTACTTTGCATCTCATTAGCGATGCAAAGTTAGGCGTGCTGGGAACGGGCGCTATGTCAGCAAAACACGCGATAGCGTGTCTTTGCTGATAAGGCGATGAAATTATCGCCGCTTTTCGCCCGAAAACGGGCGCAAAAGCGGCGATAATTTCATATCGCCCCCTTGTTAATATGCCCCTTACTCTTTCTGACATCAATGGCTTCGTCGACTTTCTTGGGGACTTACTCTTTCTGACATCTATGGCTTCGTAGACTTCCTTGGGGGTCTCACACTTTCTGAGCACAAATGGCTTCGTAGCCTTCCTTGGGGTCTCATTCTTTCTGAACACCAATGGCTTCGTAGTCCTCCTTGGGGACTCACTCTTTCTGAATACCAATGGCTTCGTAGTCCTCCTAGGGGACTCACTCTTTCTGAATACCAGTGGCTTTGTTGTCTTCCTTGGAGTCTCACTCTTTCTGAACATCAGTGGCTTCCTAGTCTTCTTGGGGACTCACTCTTTCTGAATACAAATCGCTTTGCAGTCTTCCTTGGGGACCTACTCTTTCTGAATACCAACGGCTTCATAGTCTTCCTTGGGGACTTACACTTTCGAAATACCAGTGGCTTTGTAGTCTTCCTTAGGGTCTCACTCTTTCTGAATACCAATGGCTTTGTTGTCTTCCTTGGAGTCTCACTCTTTCTGAATACCAGTGGCTTCGTAGTCTTCCCAGGGAACTCACGCTTTCGAAATACCAATGGCTTTGTAGTCTTCCTTGCGGTCTCACTCTTTCGAAATACCGATGGCTTGTAGTCTTCCTTGCGGTCTCACTCTTTCTGAATACCAATGACTTCATAGTCTTCCCAGGGAACTCACTTTTTCTGAACACAAATGGCTTTATAGTCTTCCTAGGGGACTCACTCTTTCTGAATACAAAGCGCTTTGCAGTCTTCCTTGGGGTCTCACTCCTGTGAACACCATTGGCTTTGAAGGCTTCCTAGGGATCTCAAACATTCTGAAGCCACTATCCTGATAGTTTTCATTTGGGCCTCACTCCTATGAGCGGCATTCAAATCGTATGCTTCCAAGGTGTCTCACTCCTATGAACACCTTGTGCCTCATAATGTTGCCAGGGTTCTCACTCTTATGAACACCCTAAGCGTTGTAGTGGTCTCCCTATGGGTGTCCCTCCTTCTGAACCTCATTGACCTCATAGAAATTCCATAGACACTCATTCATTGCCCAATGCTATTTCTTGGAGTCTCAGTCATGACAATCCACAGATTTATACTCAAAGGCTTGTTTGAAGTCTTACTCACTTTCAGAACCATTAGCCTTAGTCTTACTCAAAGAGCACCCCATTTTTCTCATAGCCTTCCTTCGAGGAACTACTCACTTAGAACATTGCCAACTTGCTAAGCTCTTAGGCGTTCCCCCTAATCTCAGCTGTTTTTGAAAACTTTAGTTGTAATCTGAGACTACTGATGTCTGTAAGATCCCCTCAACCTAGAGCCTGTGGTACTGGAGATATGGAAAAGTGGGACTCAATCAAAGCTCAAGACGGTGGTGATAGTGGCAAAAAGTAGGATTCAATCAAAGCCCATTATCCAGGTGAAATTAGCCAAATGAGTAAAACTCTACTGGACACTATGATATAGGAGCAACTGTGAACATGAAGGACTTTACTGAATGGTATGACACAGGTGATATTGGTGAAATGGTGACCTGAAGTCCAAAATGCTGGTAATAATATGAACAAGCCAGACTCAATCCAAGTTTATAGCTGTTGTAAATTGGTAAATAAATATAACTTGGTCAAAGCCAATGATGCTGAAGGTCTTGAGAACAAGTAGGACTAATTCAAAGAGGACGATGCTGATGGTATTAGGAACAAGCATGGTTCATTGGAAGGCTACAAATAATTTTATATTACCAACAAACCCATGATACTGGAGGTCTTGTGGACAAGTAGGGCTCGATGAAAGCAGATGGTGCTGTTGTTTCTAGAAGTTTACAGGACCCAAGCAAAGCACATAACGATTGTGATATAAGCAAAAGGTTGGACAAACTGGAGTCCATGACAATGGCTTAAACATGAACATGTATGACTCACTCATAGCTCATTATGGGTGTGGTACTAGGAACCAGCTAGTGTCAATATAAGTCCACCAGAATATAACGGCTCTGACTAGAAGCCTGTTGTTATGGGAGGACTGGAGTTCAGAAGGGTTAATCCTAACACTCGGACACTGGTGATATTAGGAACGGGTCCTAGTCTATCGAATCGCATGATGCTAGTTATATTAGGAGCAAGCCAAACTTAATGGAAGCACTTGATGCTTGCAGTATTAACAAAAAGTCGTAATCCTTCAAAGTTCACCAGGAAGTGAGATTGTAAAATAGTGAGTCTTCACGGAATTTAGGTGGTAGATGCTGTCACGAATGAACGTATCTCCAAAGAAGCTCACCCAACGTTATTGATAATGTAAAGCACACTTTAATAAACTGATGAAACCTCTGGTACTGCCATTAGCATTATGAGAGGTAATATGGCTACCTCTGAGAGGAGAGTTGTGGCGCAGCAGCCATAGCGGCTGACTCTGGAGGGCAGGGCCCGCGGTTCGATCTCCAGCGCCATCAGCAGCTCAGCTCAGCATCATGTGACTCTGGGCAATGGCTCACTTAATCTCCCACACGGACCCCAGCGCCTTGAGGAGTGATATGTTCACTCTTTACAAATATGAATTATTATTATTATATGGCTTGCAAAATTTCCCCTCATCCAGTCACTTTCCATTTTAACCAGGCTTCACACTCACACCTCTGATGTTTAGTCTGCCCTCTGAATCTTACAGGTTTAGCAAGACATCTCCTTCTCTAACATGCCGACGAGAGAGATAAATAAGTCTTTAAAACAATGTTTGCTAATGACACCCAACACCTCCAAGTCTACCCAGGCACCACTCAAACCTGAATATCCACCATCTCCTGAAACTGAACCCAGACGTAGATGGCACTTGTGCTCATCATCACATAAAGTCCCTAGGCTGATAATAGCAAGCCAGGGCATCTCCCTCATCCTCACTCCATGAGCAGCATCTGCCTCAGCACCAGGCCTTGGGTAGCGTCTCCCTCAACCTCTATCGTTGGGGAGCATCTCCCTTGGCCCCAATCCTTGGGCAGCATCTTTCTTGGCCTCAGTCATTGGGCTACATCTCCCTCTGGCCCAATCCTTGGAGATTCACCATCAGTTCCAGTCGTTGGGCAGCACCTCCCTCAGACCAAGTCGTTGGGCAGCATCTCCCTCACTCCCTCTCCCTCAGCCCAGTCCTTGCGCAGCATCTGCCTCGGCCTCACGCCTTGGCAGGTAAATATCTTAGCCCTAATGTTCGGCCAGCATCTCCCTCAGCTACAGTCCTTGAACAGCATCTCCCTCGACCCAATCCTTAGGTGGCATTTTTTTCAGCCCCAATCCTTGAACAGCATCTCCCTTGACCCAATCCTCAGGTAGCATTTTTTCCAGCCCCAATCTTTGTACAGCATCTCCCTCAGCTCAAGTGGATCAGTGACATAATATTGATCCAACAAATATCGAGAACACAAATATCGGAAATTAAATATCGAGAACAAAAATATCGACTCCATATACAAAACTTTAAAAATCACTAATATCGAGCACACAAATATCGTTGAAAAAAATATCGACTTTTACATATATCGATAACAAAAATATCGGAAGCACAAATATCGTTACCTATAAATAAACTTATACCATATCAAAAATATCGATTACCACAATATCGACTACAAAATAATTGAAAAACAACAAATAAATTCAATAAAAACACCAAAAACACAATTTTTACATAAACCAATTACTTCAAAAAAAATCCTGAAATTATAAAAACATCTGTAATTAAATTAAAATATATTACATCACCCAAAAATTAAACATTAACCCTATAAAAATAGTACACCTATAAAATAGACAATAAATACACCAAAAACATTATTAGCTATAAACATGTAAATACAAATAACGAAATAAAATATATCTAAACAAATAAATTGATATCCATATAAATATAATTCTATACATAATACTACTAAAAGAACACATAAATTAGTGTTTAACAAGCAAACATTTAACTGATGAAAAAATTCTAACCGTACTAAACCAACCAATAAAATAACACAATAAACAACTTTAACCAATGAGTCACTGCTGAAAGCAAAAAAAGAATGCAAGCAACAGGAACGAGCATGGAGCAAAGATTATGGTAGTAAGGCCAAAGAAAACTATAAAAAGGAACTAAAAAATACCATGCATTAATTAAGAAAACACGATGTAATTTCTACACAGATAAAATTGAGAGGGCCAGTAACTCCTCGAAAGAAATGTTTGCTATATTGAAGTCTCTTAAAACACGCGATAACACTAACCAGGATGTAACAGCCTCTATGGAGAGCTGCAACAAAGTGGCAGAATTCTTCGCTGACAAAGTGACAAAAATCTATGATACCTTCCCTATGGAAGCACGGCTAGGGACGAATACAACTAGTAGTCAAGACACCACATTTGTAGGTGAGACCCTTGATGGATTCAAAGTTCAGGAGCTAGAAGATCTCAGAGATACTACCAAAGGGATTAAATCAGGCTCCCCACTAGATCCCGCTCGCCCAGAGATAATAATGCAGGGAGAGAACCTCATTATGCCACAGATTTCGGAACTCATCAAATGCTCTTTTCAAGCAGGTGAGGTTCCCATTAAATGGAAGCAAGCGATAGTTCGGCCACTCAAAAAGAAGTCGTCAGTCGACCAAGCAGTACTAGAAAATCTGCCCCCATTTCACTGCTACCATTCGTGGCAAAGATTGCGGAGAAGGTAACTAACAAACAACTAGTAGACCATATCAATAAGAACGATCTACTGCACCCCTCCCAATCGGGTTTTAGAGCAGCACACTCGACGGAGACAGCACTACTCATGGCAACAGAAACTATGAGAAAACATGCAGATGAGGGACAGACGGTCGCGCTGATCCTGCTGGACCTCAGCGCGGCGTTCGACACCGTTTCCCATAAGATACTTCTCCAAAGATTAGAGACATGCAGCATCAGGGGAAACGCCCTGGGATGGATGTCATCCTTTCTAGCTGTACGAAGCTTCCAAGTCGCTCAACAATCCTATAGATCAAAGAGCATCCCACAGGGATCGATTCTGAGTCCGACTTTATTTAACTTGTATGTGGGACCGCTGGCTGAGCGAGTGGAACAGCACAAGGTGTCTATTGTGTCATATGCTGATGACACACAGCTAATTGTGATGCTGTCTCAAGACAGGGAACAGGCAGCAATTCGCTTCTCTAAGTGTCTAGAAGACGTAGCGGCATGGATGTCAAATCATTGCCTCAGGTTCAATGGGGATAAAACGGAGGTGATGATTGTGGGTAAAACCCCCACAATCTGGTCATCAGCCTGGTGGCCTGGGACACTAGGCCAAGTACCCACCCCAAAACCGGAAGTAAAGAACCTTGGAGTTTGGTTTGACTCCGAACTGACTTTCGACAGCCAAATTCGCAAAGTAGCGGGCAAATGCTACGGGACCATGAAAATCCTAAGAAAGATCCTTGACCTCTTGCCACCTAATGTGAGAAATAGCATAGTTCACGCCATGGTAACCTCTCAAATGGATTATGGCAATATACTATACCTAGGGGCTTCAAAAAAAGGGCTGTCCAAATTGCAAACGGTACAAAATGCGGCGGCCCGCCTGGTACTTAGCCTTCCAAGAAGAGCCTCTGCTAAGAAAGCTCTGGCCGAACTACATTGGCTTCCAGTGGAAAAAAGAATCGTTTTCAAGGCAATGTGCCACTGTCACCGCATCCTATCAAGTAAAGGCCCACGGTACCTGCAACCACTGCTAACACAGTATACACCTGGCCGGACTCTAAGATCACAGGGTAGGGCATTGGTGACAGTACCTAGAATTTTTAGAGCTAGAATGGGTGCACGCTCCTTCAGATATCTTGCGGCAAAAGCGTGGAACACTCTACCAATGGACCTAAGAAACGGAGCAATGCGAAACCAGATTTCGCAAAAAACTGAAGACTTGGCTATTTACAACGACACACTAAATTACAGGTACTGGGCCGTAATGTAATTGCCTCCCAAATTCTATAAGCGGGATCGCTTTAGCGCGGGGACACACCGGTGGTGTAACCAGGCGCTCTACAAATGGCTAAACTAAACTAAACAACTCAATATAAAAGACACACTAATTAAAGCAATTAGTTACAAATGACAAATGCTGCAAGAGGAGGAAACGCTGCAGGATTCTCGCTACAAACAATTATAGAAGAAAATATACACCTCTACAACCTCATATCCATGTAAGTAATACTTATATTTAAAATAAACATTCAATATTACTAAATTTAAAAAGTGTTAATTAACAAGTAAATAGTAACACACTCTGTAACATTAATCTTTTTACACAGACTACATGAAAGAAAATAAAACAACTTCCAGACCAACAAGCTGCTACAAAATCTCAACTTTAACAACGCACCAATATTATAAAATAAGTAAGTATACATAAATAATAAATTAGAAACTCACCCAAACAGCACCCAGAAACAAACCTAACTACCTAAACCTTGACAAACTAGCAAAAAATACCAATTTAACTTACTCTAACTTTTTTTCCTCTTTCAACAGAAAACAAACATCTGCTCCACGTTATACAAGCTTAAAGGAAAAGCTGCAAAACCGTGCAAAAAATCTCAACAAAACATACAAGTAAATAAAAAAATGTAAGTAACTGCATTTTTAAATACATCAATAACTAACATGCAAACATTAACTGTAATATATATTATATGATTAAAATGCTTACAGATATACTGACAGAAGGCGCCAAATGTATCACTTCACAAAAAGGAAAGCAATTATTAAGGACCTGATTACGAGTTCAGCGGTCTGATGGACCGCCAAATCTGTGGCACCGGTGGTCCGACAGCCGTATTCCGAGTTCAGCGGTCAGACTGTTACAGGACCGCTGCAACCGCCAGGTATCCGTGATTCCGCAGCAGTGTTCCAGTTGTCAGAGGCTGCAATATGCTGGGGGTGCCACTGCGGCACTGGTGAGCATATTACAAGTTGCCTGACTGCGACCCTATCCACGGCAGTGGGCCTGCCATGGAAAGGGTGGCGATGAGGCAACTTAGGGGGCCTTTATAGGGCCCCCTTGTGCCTCTCTGCAGGAGGGTGCATGCAGGGGGGCACATGTTGTGCCCCCCTGCGTGTTTGCACCTCCAGTTCCAGCACAAGGAGAAATGCACAACATGGTGCATTTCTCCTTGTGGAGGAACGTGCTGCAGCGCTCCTACGGCGCTACCTTTCTATGGATCTCCTTTAAGCCTTAGAAAGGCACTGCCATGGGACCACCGCAGCAGGACAGCCCGCCAGGATTCAACTCGTAATCTGGCGGGCAGTCAGACTACAGGTTTGGCAGTTTCGCAGCGGGACGCTGGTGTGGGGGCCCACTGCAAGACCACCAAACTCGTAATCAGGTCCTAAGTCATATGGGCTAGAACTACAGAAAGTGCATCGACAGAAACTATAAACTGGAAATGTATGAAATATTCTAATGTATGCTATGGAAGGGCAACTACAAAAGAAAATGTAATTCCACACACCAAAAAAGCCAGCAGTGCTCCTAGTATGTCTATGTCCTGCTCCTAGAAGATACCAGGACATAGACATACCAGACCATTTAACAATTACACATAAAGAGGAACCCTTTCTTATGCATGACAATACAAATAATGAAAAACATATGTTAATCTCGTCCACTGCCAACAGCTTAATGAAACCCATCCAATGCCAAACCTGATGATGGATGGGACCTTCAAAATGTGTCCCAAACCTTTCACTCAGATATACAACATACATGGTGAATATCTAAACACCAATATCACTTTCATATATGCTTTACTCCCTAATAAACAAAGCAGAAACTACTATGAACTCCTAAACTATATAAAACAATAAACTAATAACTACTAACCCCAGAAAATAACCATGGACTTTTAACAAGCTACGATTTAAAAATACTAAAAAGATATCCCCATACAGCCATACAAGGCGGTTACTATCACATCAAAGTATATGGCGACACCCCCAAAAATGTACACTACATGCTTGATTAAAAATTTGGCGGTCCTCCTGTCGGCCTGCCGCGCCGACAGGAGGACCGCCAAGCCCGTAGTGCGCCTGCCCACTGTAATCCATGGTGGGCGCAGTGTCACAGCGGAGGCTGTCTAAATCTCATAGGAGAGCCTTAAGACAGACCACTGCAGTGAGACTGCCGCAGCATGTTCCTGCATGGTATGGAATGCCCCATGTCGTGCATTCCATACCGTGCAGGAATTGGGCTGCAATGCCAGAGGGTACAACATGTGCCCCCCTGCATGCACCCCCAAGCCCAGAGGGGCCCCCTTAGTTGCCTCACTGCCACCCTTTTCATGGCAGGGTCACCGCCATGGAATGAGTGGTGGTTTGGCAACTCCTCGGTAGTGCTGCAGCGGCACCGCCATTATATTACTGTGCCTGACCGCCATGCCGCGGGATCGTGGATCCCGGCGGAGGCGGCGGTCCTGTGATGGTCCGACCCCCGTACTCCTAATGTGGCTCACAGTGCCGCAGTGTGGCAGTGGTTGGACTGCCACCAAGAGTACGGTGGTCCTATGGACCGCCAGACTCGTAATAATGCGCTGTGTGCAGAATAAGCCACTGACAGCAAATTCACCTTCAAATTAAAAAAAATGATTGCACTAGCTTACGTCCTTGTCACAGAGGTAGTCAACCACTATAACTTACTAATAGAAAGCCCTTTCTATAAAATGAAGACAAACTTAGTCCCCTAATGGACTATTTTGAAGATACATGGGTTGGCAGACTGCATCGGTCAAAACTCAGACGGCAAGCAAAATTGCAGATAGCATGGTGGAATGTCTATGACAGCACCCTGACACAGGAAGCCAAAAGAAACAACGCAGTGGAAGGATGGCATAATGCCTTCCAATTCACGCTAGACAGAACTCAACCTACGTTATACAAATTTGTTGAAAGTTTACAAAAATAACAAAGCTACCAAGAACTGAGAATAGAACAATCTATTACCGAAATTGGCTCTAAACTTAACAAACAACCTAAAAAAATGTACAATATGCTACAAAGTAAAGTCAAAATTTTATAAATAACAAAGGACTAGACTACTTAGAAGTAATAGCCAAATCTATACACTAAAATAATTATTAACCAACCATAAACCTCAAAAACTACAACATACTGGAGCCGATTACAATGTCGGGCGGAAGTGCCTCTGTGGTCCTGTCGAAGGCGGTCGGCCCGACCGATCTCGTTTGGGATGTGGTCGCTCGACCGCTGTATTATGATCCCCAAAACCCATTGCTTACCGACCGACTCAGTTTCTCTGACTCCGACTGGAAATTCTGACTGTGAAGCTCTCAGAAACACCAAATGGAGCCGTTCGGAGCGACTTCCGACCCTGGAACCGCCCACCCCATTACGATGCGTATTTCCGATGCGCCGTCTCTGTCGCTCCAACCACCTTGTCAGAGCAGGTGGAAGGGGAGTATTTCAAGTCTTAATTTCGGCATAACACACTTCCTGCGACCTCTGCTGTACAGCTATGGAATCCATTGCGCATGTCATCCCTTTACTATACATCCTTCTGTGAGAATCTGAACCGACGTGGACGTCGCCGCCGGTAAGTTACACACCTACCCCTACACATGAACATAACCACAAAGCGAAAGTTAATAGAGTTTAAAGTGTCCCGTAGCATGTTGAACATGGCAAAAAGCAATATTCCATGGTAACAGAACATCAATGCACTCACTAAAGTATGTCCACAGAAACAAATGCACTGGTACCAGCGCCGCTCCTAGATTCATCATTTCCCCGGGAAGAACCTGAATATATGAAACACATATAAATACTATAAGATGTCATGTCATAGGAAGACACATTGCAGGAAGTGACTTCAAGTTACCATATTTACCCTGCCATTTTTCAACTAGCTTTGCAGAAGCACTTTATCCAGAGTGGATATCTGGAAATTAGGCAACAATATGTATTAAAACCACATTAAAATGATGTCAAAAGATAGGGCAGATCTATCGAGTGTCAATACAACACATCCACCCAATTGTATGGAAAAGCTAGGCCTAACTCGTTTACAATCTCACATCTTACTTAACCTGATGCACCAACTGTTGACAGATCAATACATGACTCTAAACCATGGGTACTCACAAACTTTCTCTCGGGGGCCAAATTTAGAGTATGGTTTGTGGCCGAGGGCCGCACCGGTGGGGGCGGGTTCAGTGGGGGAGGGTGGCGGAGCTAGGGCAAGAAAAAAAAAACTGTGACCATGAGGTTGAACACAGGCCCCTGCAGCGGACGCATTCGTCCACTGAGCCACCAGACCCGGCATACACACATCTATCTATCTATCTATCTATCTATCTATCTATCTATCTATCTATCTATCTATCTATCTATCTATCTATCTCTATCTATCTCTCTCTATCTTTCTCTATCTCGCTCTATCTCTCTCTATCTCTATCTCCCTCTCTCTATCTCTCTCTCTATCTCTCTCTATCTCTCTCTAGCTATCTCTCTCTATCTGTCTCTAGCTATCTCTCTCTCTATCTCTCTCTAGCTATCTCTCTCTCTATCTCTCTCTAGCTATCTCTATCTCTCTATCTCTATCTTCTATGTCTCTCTATCTTCTATCTCTCTATCTTCTATCTCTCTATCTTCTATCTCTCTATCTGTCTATGTCTCTATCTATGTCTCTATCTGTCTCTGTCTCTATCTGTCTGTCCCTGCCTCTGTCTGTTCCTGTCTCTGTCTGTCCCTGTCTGTCTGTCCCTGTCTCTCTCTCTCTCTATCTGTCTGTCCCTGTCTCTGTCTGTCCCTGTCTCGATCTGTCTGTCCCTGTCTGTCTGTCTGTCCCTGTCTCTATCTGTCTGTCCCTGTCTCTATCTGTCTGTCCCTGTCTCTGTCTGTCCCTGTCTCTATCTGTTTGTCCCTGTCTCTATCTGTTTGTCCCTGTATCTATCTGTCTGTCCCTGTCTCTGTATGTCCCTGTCTCTGTCTCTATCTGTCTGTCCCTGTCTCTGTCTCTATCTGTCTGTCCCTGTCTCTATCTGTCTGTCCCTGTCTCTATCTGTCTGTCCCTGTCTCTATCTGTCTGTCCCTATCTCTGTCTGTCCCTGTCTCTGTCTGTCCCTGTCTCTTTATGTCCCTGTCTCTGTCTCTATCTGTCTATCCCTGTCTCTGTCTGCCCCTGTCTCTATCTGTCTCTGTCCATGTCTCTGTCTGTCCCTGTCTCCGTCTGTCCCTGTCTCTGTCTCTATCTGTCTGTCCCTGTCTCTCTCTATCTGTCTGTCCCTGTTTGTCCCTGTCTCTATCTGTTTGTCTGTCCCTGTCTCTGTCTCTATCTATCTGTCTGTCCCTGTCTCTGTCTGTCCCTGTCCCGGTCTGTCCCTGTCCCGGTCTGTCCCTGTCTCTGTCCCTGTCTGTCCCTGTCTGTCCCTGACTCTGTCTCTATCTCTGTCCCTGTCTCTGTCTGTCCCTGTCTCTATCTCTGTCCCTGTCCCTATCTCTGTCCCTGTCTCTATCTCTGTCTGTCTGTCCCTGTCTCTATCTGTCTCTGTCTCTATCTGTCTCTCTGACTCTATCTGTCTCTCTGACTCTATCTGTCTCTGCGCCTCTATCTGTCTCTGCGCCTCTATCTGTCTCTGCGCCTCTATGCCTTTATCTGTCTCTGCGCCTCTATCTGTCTCTGCGCCTCTATCTGTCTTTGTCCAAACGAGGAAGCTTCCCAAAAGGCCCTTTTAAAAGTCAGCTGTGAAAGCGCTTACAGCTGACTTTTAAAGGACCTTTTGTGAAGCTTTCCGAAGGTGCCCTGACGTCACAGGGTCCAGCAGTAAACACAGAAGACCGCAGGAGCATACGTAGTGAATACCTATTCAATACGTATTCACTACGTATGCTCCTGCGGTCATCTTCTGTGTTTACTGCCGGCCGTGGAAACTGCAAGGCAAGGTCCGTGGGCCGCCAATGAAGGCCTGCCGGGCCGTACTATGAGTACCACGGCTCTAAACACTAAACTGACTAATATAGTCCAACCTGCTGGCCTGCCTCTCCCCAATCAGTCCAATTGTGCTGTGTCCTGACGAGTACAGCAGTGTCGGAGCAGGCATCCACCAGAGCCTCCGCTCTCCATGATCTCAGCCTCACCGCAGGGCAGGTAGCAGCTCACTAGAGGGAGTCACAACCAGCATGGGATGTTGTATGTGTCAGGCATCCACCAGAGCCTCTGCTCTCCATGATCTCAGCCTCACCGCAGGGCAGGTAGCAACTCACTATAGGGAGTCACAACTAGCATGGGATGTTGCATGTGTCAGGCATCCACCAGAGCCTCCGCTCTTCATGATCTCAGCCTCACCGCAGGGCAGGTAGCCAGGTCACTAGAGGGAGTCACAACCAGCATGGGATGTTGTATGTGTCAGGCATCTACCAGAGCCTCCGACCTTCATGAGCCCAGCCTCACCGCAGGGCAGGTACGAGCTCACTAGAGGGAGTCACAACCAGCATGGGATGTTGTATGTGTCAGGCATCCACCAGAGACTCCGCTCTCCATGACCCTAGCCTCACTGCAGGGCAGGTAGCAACTCACTATAGGGAGTCACAACCAGCATGGGATGTTGGATGTGTCAGTAATAACAACATTTGAAGGATCCAGAACATATCCAGATGAGGGCCTCAGACATCTGAATTCCTTCCATACAATCGATATCATGCGCCCAGGTCTGCCTGCACGCACACCTCACTCCAATACATTGGGACACAACTATATTGGGGCCCACTATGCTTTGTCAGGCCCGGTTTACATGTCCCCGGTGGACCTGTGGCATTCTACCACCAATGTTTACTGAGGCCAGCCAGCGGGGCATGAGCTAGGATCCCTACCTGTACAGTCAGGACATGGTCTCAAAATGTCCCACTTGGAGTCACATTTCTCAAAAAGGTCTAGAGTAATACGACTCCACACTGATCGTGCGTGAAATCTGCAGGTACATAAAGGATGGTTCATGATACAAAACCTTGGGAAAGGAAGACACACATCTCAATACTAAGATAATTTCTTACATACAAAAGGAAGAGACAGGGAATTGCATTTGCTGGCATATGAGTCAATGCATGTGCCTGCACACGAGTCACAAGACATTTCAACATCTAAACAAATCTCTTACTATCAGCTCATTATCATGTCCTGAGCACAAATTGGGATGGATGTAAATCATCTTACGTTAAGCAGGCAATGCAGATCCGGTAAGCTGGGCATAACAAACATTCATCATTAAATCAAGTATACCACAACAGGAGCATATTGTTCAATATTGAACACCTTCAAAAGCTCGATAACCATAACAAGATAGATGAGCACAGAAGGATCCTGGGCATTTAGAATGTCAGCATCCCACATACCTCAAAGTCCAGACGGGGGGTGAGACCGTGGCCTATAGTACAATAGCCATTGTTAACAGTTGCCTTTTTAGCATATGTGGATTCTAGGAGCTACCCCTCCCCGGTATCGAAGGAGGATATGTCAGGCACCCAGTCTGCCTCACATGACAGAGCAGCTGCCTCATTTCGCCATGTCAGGACCATCTCTGATAGGTCCATGACCACGTGTCTGTGGAAATGTACCTTTTTAGGGGTACACTGGTGCATGGTCACCCTTTTGTCCACGGGTTCAAAAACCAACAAAATAGAGATCAACACTGAAGCTGGAATTCAAAATAACAATGTTATTAACTTCTCATGAGTGGAACCACGTCCAACAACACACTCAAGTGTTGCAGGAGGTGGCACACTGGCTTAACAAACCAGTGTCCTTTTATACAGACTTTGTTGCAACGTAAGCACATAACAGAAAAAGGAACAAGTTTAAACATAGGAATAACTATCGGCAAACAAGGGCAGATGAATAACCACTTGGTCAACAAAGTGGGAGGGAGGAGCAGAAATGCTTATGGCAGTGGTAAATGGTCGACAGTTACATTCAAGACCAGGTGCACTGGCAGCTTATGAAACCCGCAGCACATACATTGTTTTAGCTGAGTCAGGAAGTCACTAAAATAGACAGCACAGGCAGGGAAAAAGACGAGGAGCAGAGAACGAAAGAATTACAAAGCTAACAAATGGACACCACAGCCAAAATGACTGTAGCTTATGCTAACGTAAAATATTACACATTTCCACAGACGACCCTTTTAGCATAAGCTGAAGACATTTTCTTATGCTTTAAAAGGAGTACGATAATCATCATGGGTGTCTATTAACATTAGCTCATTAATTTCCTGTTCCATTGCTAAATGATCATTTACATTTTGGACCTTCGTTTTTGATGGCAAACAAGTAGTACAAGTAGAAATACAGAGGGAACAGAACATTGGCCCACATTGAATACACAAAGAGCAAGAAAAGAGAATCGCAATAATAAAAATGAGGCCGACAATATTTTCAAACCCCATACATAAAATATGTTCCAGAACCATCCAGTCCAAGTCCATGTTCCTGAATCCTGATGGATTTCAGTGGCTATCTTATGCAGTTTGGAAATAGCAAACAGCACATGTCTGATGCAATGTCTAAATAAAAACATTATCTTGATAGACCTTCCGGTGTTCTTCTTTATGAGGGCTAGAGTACCAATGATATGTTATGGGGGGGGGGCGAAGTAGTACTTATCAAAGTGTGCACAAGATATTTTTCTTGCAGAAAAAACAGTATTCCAAATACGAATATTAAAGCAAGCACAATAATTGTCACAAAAACAATCTTTGTTTTGGGGGACCAGGAGGACCAAACGGGGCCATGGGAATTAGGACGAGGAGCCGCAAAGGGCTGCTCCTCCTCAAAAATGGGACGACCAAAGGGGTACATTGCTAACAACAAAAAAAAAATACTTGGGGAATTCAAGCCACTGTACAACCAGCCAGACGGGAGTCTTCTCCCTGTGTCCGTCTGAGCCTCACATGCAGGCTCTTATCGTTCATCAAGCATTGACTCTCCCACGGTGGAGCTGCACAACTTGCAACCCAGAAAAACAATCGCGGCCCAGGCTTAAGGAAAAAGTCTTTCTTTCAGGATAGGGCAATCACCCTCAATGATCCTGTCCAGTGTCTCAGGCAGTGCACCAGTATTTTTCACTCTAATCTAACAGGCACCAGAGACACAGCACCTATACCCTAAACTCTAGTCCTTCCCTAACTCCTGTGTTGCCCTGCTGGCACACTGCTCTTTCGTCGAGGCCGCAGATTGTACCTAGTGTGCCCAGGCACCTCCTTTTCAGCAAACAAAGGTGCAGACTTGCATTCACTTAGGGACCGGGACTCAGAGGCCTGATGCACAGAAACTGGAGTATCTGAAGCAACCCTTGTTTCAGAGGGGGTCCCCTCAGGCAAAACCTCCTTGCTCTTGTTATCGGTCTGTGCCTCTCTTTAGCTAGGCATCAAAAAAAGGAACAAAGCAAGGAATCAGCTCTCCGTCCTGATTTGTGACCCCGTCTTTCACCCAAGAATTATCCGATAGTGGTAGGGGTACACGTTTCTTCCGGCCTTCCACCTTCACCGCTGTTATAGTGGCCAGCAACACCTGGGCTGGGTCCCTTCACCTCGGCTCCAAATTAGACTTGTGCTTAGTCCCCTGATTGGATCTGATATCCTGGCCCCTCTGGCAATGGTTGTAGGGCAGCAGATATCTGTTAGTGAACAGAACGGAAATCTTTAGACAAAACATACAAATAATCAATCAAAAGAGGATATTCAATTTCAGAAACGCCCCTATATTATTCATCTGAAGAACCTAAAAAAAAAGGAATTTCAAAACAACTATTCTTTTTAACAAACTTGTACTTAATAAGTCATAGAAATCACGATACAGCTTCTACTTTGTGAACCTTCACTATTGTGCAAAACTGCAGACACCTCTAAAATTATTTTCCTTGCATAAGAACAACCATGTTTTGCGCTTATGACCATGCTCTCATATTATAGGTGTAGCGGGAAACTCTAAAACTGTGAATGTAACAGAGATCCATAATACATGAATAACTGATAAATTAAACATAACCTAGTAGGTACATGAATTTTCCAGCAGAACTTGTTTGTGGCAGACAAGAAAACAAGCAAAGAACATTTTGTTCTTAAAAATGTGTGCTAAGGGCATATGGGCATCTTTCCTAGCATTGTGAACCATATGCATCATACTTTTCACGATCCGGGCCATGTAATATCATATTCAGGGGAGAAACCTATTCACCAACTCTAGCAAGGGCTGTCAGCTCGATTACATAGACTAACTGATGAGGGACTCGTGATGCCTCTGCGACTTATGTAGTGCTGCAATAACATAAACAATAATGGTGTTGCCACCTGGGAATTTGGAACAAAAACCACCAACATATAGTTCCCCTTAAAGGTCAAATAAGGGAACATCAGTCTATTCTACCCATCCTTTCATCCTTATCCAATTCCAATTTCATCAGTTTACAGTAAGGAGGGGTAGTAACATGGCGTATTTATTTATTCATTTTGTTAATTCTAACAATTTGTTCAAACAGTATTACTTAATAGCCAATTAGACGTGCACTGGTGAGGTGCTTTGTCTCTATTTATTCAAGAACATATTCACAGCATCCTGTGAAATGAATGACTAAAGCGAGCCCAACCGATTGTCTCATGGCCATTCCTAGACAGCTCAGGCAGGCTCGAGAGAGAGAAAGAGAGAGAGAGAGAGAGTACACAACAACAAGCTGCCCTGCGTACTTTCCACGCAGAATAGCTCACAATAATACACATAATAGGCACATAAACCAAGAAAAAAGGACACAATAATACATATACCAAGCACAAAAAACAAAAAAACACAGGGGCATATTAGCAACGCTTTGCGATAACTATCGCAAAGCGTGCTTAGCGCTAATTTTCTTAACGCCGGCTATCGCAGGTCTTTATCGTGGAGATATCGCGTTATTAGCAACACGTATCTCCAAGGCGATAAAGATTCCTGCGATAGCGGGGAAATCGCCGTTTTGCATAGAACATCGCTGGTTTTCCAGCGATGTTCCCTGCAAAACGGCGATAACCTTGCTGATACGACCCTGTGGTCGTATCAGCAGAATCCACCCCCTATGTTAGGGATGGCTAAGTCAGGATTTTAGCAGACGTTAGATTTTGGCGAAAACGGCCGTTTTCGCCAAAATCTAACCTCTGCTAAAATCATGTGGGCTGCCTTGTAAATATCGCGATGTGAACATCAGCGATATTTGCAACGTAGTCCATCCGGGGTACGCCCAGTAACGCCCACTTTGCATCTCATTGGAGATGCAAAGGGAGGCGTTGGGAAAATGGGTGCTAACATGCGATTATGCATGTTAGCACCCTCTTGTTGATAGGGCGATAGTTTTATCTCCGTTTTTCTGGCTTTTAAAGCCAGAAAAACGGAGATAAAGCCCTTGCTGATATGCCCCACAGTGTGTTACTTAATTTTGCTTACCCTTAATTTGCCCAGGAGCTAGTCTCCTACCCCTTCGACAGTAGGTAACCTAAGCAGGTGACCTCCTGTCGACAATACTACCCCTTTGGCAGCTGGGCACGAACAGACTTGTAGGAGGTAAATAGCTAGGGAAACCACACCAAGGAGGCCATGTCCAATACTATTGGACTGTACCACTTTGTAAATTTTGCTGTACAAGCACATTGAGCTAACTAGAAAACATTATTCCAATTACCAACTACCAATTCCTTTAGCTATTGTGCTGTTTAACATGATGGCGCATTAATGCAAACTTTATTTCATTGCCTCCTCATCTGGCCCTGGCACAGCAACCTTAAATTGAAACCATTATTCTGTATGCATGGCAGAGCTACTCTCTGTGTCAGAAGCTGCACATGGCCCACAGACACTGCTGCCCCTCCTTCTCTCTTATGGCTTCATAGAACCTGCCTGGTCTTTTGCCAAAAATAATAAGCAGAGCCTCCCCTCTCTCTCTATGCTCTGGCCCCCTCCTTCGGAATGTCTTCCAAGGTCGAAGTGCCAGAGTAAGCCTGCCTGAAACAAACCCTCCTTCGTCCGCTCTGGTCTCTCCCCCCTTCTTTTTCATAGAGGGGGAGAGCACATTCCTACATGCACTTTTAAAATACGTGTCTTTTTAAGCACAGAGATAAACAGCACTGTTTAATTTAAACGCGCATTCTTCTTTACATTTTTCAAAAGTTGCACTTTTTCTATGTCAAAACGAATGTACATTGTTACTAGTATTTCTGATCAAACCATATTTTTATTTATGTATTATTATTTATTCATTCTTCGAAATTTAAAGTGTAATTCTTCCAATGGCATCTGTAGAACACAATGACAACAACAAACCAAATTGAGCTCATTCCAGACATTTCCAAGAAGGGGCCACACACTAATAACACACAACACAGCTTGCTGAGGCAAGCCATCCTTACACAAAGAGCACAGTCGCTACTCACTCTAACAAGTACTTCACAAGCATCACCACCGGTGTCAGTCCACAAACCTCATAGACACTCAAACACACAATCAAACCACAAATCAACACCAGGACAAAAACAAAAGGCAGCCCACAGACTGCACTCAAACCAAACCAATTGTAAATCATATTTACAAACAAAAGAGCTCTCAAAAGCAGTCCAGAGACTGCACCAAGACAAGTAAACAGCCCAGAGACTGTTCCATGTTCAAGAAGACAGGCTCTAGCCCCAGACCTTTTCCAAAATACGCCGAATTACCAGTTGGTCTGGCAGAGTGTTCGCAAACACTCTGGGGCCGATTCCGATCTCGGCCGGTAGGGCTCCGAATCGGATTCGGCTTTACCGGATCCGATTCGGAGCCCTGTTTCCCGACCGATTCGTACGCGGGTCCGGCCGAGCGAGTACGATGCAAGCGCCCGCGAAATCGCCGACCGACTCGTACGTGGCTTCAACACGCTCCGACCGACTCGCTCGGACTCGACTCGCACCGCGCAATGGAGACGTTCCCCGGCCGGGTAAGTACGATGCGCGCCGCGAGCAGTCCGACCGAGCCGCGCACTCTGGCTCCAAAGAGCAGTCGGAGCCGTACTTTGGGGGTCCGTGTCGGACCCCCCTGTACGCGTAGCCGCGTGAGTCGCACACAGGGGGGACCCATGGGTCCCCCCTACCTGTGCGTGTACGGCGCGAGTCGCTTCGCCGGGTACCCGCTGTAGGGGGTGCCCTTGTCCGACTCGCACCCATTGAGTCAATGGGAGCCCGCGTACGCGTTGTACGACCGGCTCCCATTGACTTCAATGGGAGTCCGACCGAATCGAGTCCGATGGCATACGTGCGCATCATACTCGTTCGGTCGGGCTGCACGGGTCCGATTCGGTCGGAAATCTCTCCGGGTCCGGCTCGGTCGGAGAGATTTCCGGCCCGAATCGGAATCGACCCCTCTGTGTCTTTACCAAATCATACTTATTCCAGAAGGCATGCTTATTACAAGGGTCTGCAGACCCACCCAAAACAAGATAGGGTAAAACCCCCAAGTCTTTGCAAGAAGAGACCGAATTACCAATTGGCCTGGCGGAACACTCAAGAGCGCTCCTTATCACCACTTATGAATTTTACTAAATGCAGGCATGTTCTTCCAAGTATACCCATTCAAACAAATATCATAAGGAGAAAAATCCCCACATTACCTGCCTTCACTTTTTGCAAAAAATGAATAAAATACCAAACCAAAATCTTGGCCAAGCAAATCAGAAGTGCCACTTCAGTGACCTTACCAAACAGAAGTCTTCAACTCCCACCTGCTGATCTCTGGTCGACCTAATGGTCACTGCAAAAAATACGCCAAAGAAAACCCCAGTTGAGACCGGCCATCACCTGGAGGGTCAAATCGGGAAAACCGGAAAATTCACGTCAGCCCGCAAAGACAAAGGTCTCCTCGTGCATTGCGCTTCCTCAGTAAGATTTCAATTTCCCATCAAGACCACTCCTTCGGACGGCCGCGTCTCCAATGGGGCCCCACGAGTCGGGTGCCAATTGTAGAAATGTACCTTTTTAGGGGTACACTGGTGCAGGGTCACCCTTTTGTCCACGGGTTCAAAAACCAACAAAATAGAGATCAACACTGAAGCTGGAATTCAAAATAACAATTTTATTAACTTCTCATGAGTGGAACCACGTCCAACAACACTCTCAAGTGTTGCAGGAGGTGGCACACTGGCTTAACAAACCAGTGTCCTTTTATACAGACTTTGTTGCAACGTAAGCACATAACAGAAAAAGGAACAAGCTTAAACATAGGAATAACTATTGGCAAACAAGGGCAGATGAATAACCACTTGGTCAGCAAAGTGGGAGGGAGGAGCAGAAATGCTTATGGCAGTGGTAAATGGTCGACAGTTACATTCAAGACCAGGTGCACTGGCAGCTTACGAAACCCGCAGCACATACATTGTTTTAGCTGAGTCAGGAAGTCACTAAAATAGACAGTACAGGCAGGGAAAAAGACGAGGAGCAGAGAACGAGAGAATTACAAAGCTAACAAATGGACACCACAGCCAAAATGACTGTAGCTTATGCTAACGTAAAATATTACACATTTCCAATCAATCAATCTATTTGTAAAGCGCGCTACTTACCCGTGAGGGTTTCAAGGCGCTGAGGGGGGGGGGGATGCTGCTACTGTTCGAATAGCCAGGTCTTGAGGAGCCTCTTGAAGGTCAGTAGGTCCTGCGTCCGTGGTAGGTGGAGGGGGAGGGTGTTCCATGTCTTGGCGGCGAGGTGGGAGAAGGATCTGCCGCCGGTGGTTGCTCTTCGAATGCGTGGACAGTGGCGAGGGCGTGGTCGGCGGAGCGGAGCTGGCGGGTGGGGGTGTAGAAGCTGAGGCGGCAGTTGAGGTACGTTGGTCCAGTGTTGTGGAGTGCTTTGTGTGCGTGGGTGAGGAGCTTGAAGGTTATCCTCTTGTTGACAGGGAACCAGTGTAGGTCTTTCAGGTGGGGTGTGATGTGGCTGCGGCGCGGGATGTCGAGGATCAGACGTGCGGATGCGTTCTGGATGCGTTGGAGCCGTTTGAGGAGTTTCGCCGAGGCTCCTGCGTAGAGGGCGTTTCCGTAATCCAGTCTGCTGCTGACGAGGGCCTGGGTGACCGTCCTTCTAGTTTCGGTGGAGATCCACTTGTAGATCCTGCGAAGCATACAGAGGGTGTTGAAGCAGGAGGAGGAGACGGCGTTGACCTGCTTGGTCATGGAGAGGGTGGAATCGAGGATGACCCCTAGGTTGCGTGCGTGGTCGGTGGGCGTGGGAGCCGTTCCTAGCGAGGTAGGCCACCAGGAGTCGTCCCATGCCGAGGGGGTGGATCCGAGGATGAGGACCTCCGTCTTGTCTGAGTTCAGCTTCAGCCGGCTGTTTCTCATCCAGTCGGCGACGGCCGTCATTCCCTCGTGGAGGTTGGTTTTGGCTGTGTGAGGGTCTTTGGTGAGGGAGAGGATCAGCTGGGTGTCGTCGGCGTAGGAGATGATGTTGAGGTTGTGCAGTCGGGCGGTGTGGGCGAGCGGGGCCATGTAGATGTTGAACAACGTGGGGCTGAGGGATGAGCCCTGGGGTACGCTGCAGATGAGCTCGGTGGCTGTAGAGCGGAAGGGGGGGAGGCGGACGCTCTGTGTTCTGTCGGAGAGGAAGGAGGTGGTCCAGTCCAGGGCTTTCTCTTGTATCCCAGCGTCGTGGAGGCGTGTACATAGGGTGTGGTGGCAGACAGTGTCGAAGGCGGCTGACAGGTCCAGGAGGATGAGGGCCGCGGTTTCACCGTTGTCTAGCAGGGTTCTGATGTCGTCGGTGGCGGCTAGGAGGGCTGTCTCGGTGCTGTGGTTGCGGCGGAATCCAGACTGGGACGGGTCCAGAATGCTGTTTTCCTCGAGGAACCTGGTCAGTTGTATGTTGATGGCCTTCTCGATGACCTTCGCCGGGAACGGGAGCAGGGAGATGGGTCGGAAGTTTTTGAGGTCCTTGGGGTCGGCCGTGGGTTTCTTCAGTAGGGCGTTGATTTCGGCGTGCTTCCAGTCCTTTGGGAAGGTAGCTGTCTCGAGGGAGATGTTGATGGCTTTCTGGAGGTGGGGTGCGATGACAATGCTGGCCCTGTTGAAGATGTGGTGTGGGCATGGGTCAGCCGGGGATCCGGAGTGTACGGAGTTCATGATCTTGATGGTGTTGTTGTAGTCGATGCTGGTCCAGGAGGTCAGGCGGTTGGTGCGAGTGGTGGTCGTGGGGGTGGGGGTGGAGGTCTCGGTGGTTGCAGGGGCGGTCGCAGTGTTGAAGCTGTCGTGGATGTCTGTGATCTTGCGGTGGAAGAAGGTGGCCAGTGAGTCGCACAGTTCTTGCGAGGGTGGGATGTCGTTGGAGCTGGAGTTGGGGCTGGAGAGTTCTTTCACGATGTTGAAGAGCTCTTTGCTGTTGTGTGCGTTGTTGTCTAGGCGGTTTTTGAAGGAGGCTCTCTTGGCGGATCTGATGAGGTGGTGATGGTTGCGGGTGGCGTCCTTGTGAGCTGCGTAGCTTTCCGGGGTTCGTTCGCGGGTCCAGTTCTTCTCTAACTTTCGGCAGGTTTTCTTGGATGCTTGGAGGTCTTCGGAGAACCAGCTTGCTTTCTTCCTGGTGTGGCTGGTGGAGGGTTTGTTGATTGGGGCAAGGGTGTTGGCGCAGTCTTCCATCCATTGTCTGAGGTTGTGGGCTGCGGTGTCTGGGTCGGTCGGGTCTGCGGGTGGGCTTTGGGCGAGGGTGGTGGTTAGCTGGTCATCGGTGACTTTGCTCCAGCAGCGTCAAGGCATCTGTTGGGTGCGGTGGGGTGTGAAGGGTTTCCGGAAGGTGAAGTGGATGCAGCGGTGGTCGGTCCAGTGGAGTTCGGTGGAATGGTTGAAGAAGACGTGGGGGCTGGCTGAGAAGATGAGGTCCAGCGTGTGGCCGGCGGCGTGGGTGGGCGTTGTGACGAGTTGTCTGAGTCCGAGGTTGGCGAGGTTGTCGATCAGGGTGGAGGAGTTGGGGTCGTTGTTGTTCTCGAGGTGGAAGTTCAGGTCCCAGAGGAGGATGTAGTCCGTGGAGGCGAGGGCGTGCGTGCTGACGAGGTTGGCGATGGAGTCGCAGAACTGTGGTCAGGGTCTGGGGGGTCTGTAGACGAGTGTTCCTCTGAGGGTGGTGTTGGGGTCGGTGTGGATCTGGAAGTGCAGGTGTTCGGCGGTGCTGAGGGTGTCATCGGCGTTTGTCGAGATGTTGAGAGTGTTTCTGTGGGCGATGGCAATTCCTCCTCCTACTCCGTTGGTGCGGTCCTTGCGGGTGATCTTGTAGCCTTCTGGGATGGCTATGGCGATGTCGGGTGCCGAGGAGGCGTCCAGCCAGGTCTCCGTCAGGAAGGCGACGTCTGGGGTGTAGGTGTCGAGTAGGTCCCAGAGTTCAACGGCGTGTTTTCTGGCAGAGCGGGTGTTGAGGAGGATGCATCTGAGGTGGTTTTCTTGTTAAGCGGGAGGTTTGTCGGGCCGGATGCTGGTGTAGCTGCAGTTTCGGCAGGAGAAGGGTCCTTGGGTGCGCTTCGGGGTGGCCAGGCAGCAGGTGCGTGATCGTCCGGTGTTCAGTGCATGGAGGGTGCTGGTGGTGTAGTGGAGACGGGTGTTGTGGCGGTCGCGGGGGCCAGGGGTTCTGGCGCTGGGCGCGATCCAGGCGCGGACGGACGCAGACGGGCTTGCCTTAGGCACGCCTTCGGCGCACAAGCGGCACGCCCGCTGCGCGTGGCCGCTTCGCGGCCTGCATATGAGGTGGCTAGGGAGGGAGGAGCAGCTGGGAGGCGGGAGCGGGGAGGCGAATGGGTGTGCAGGGGGGCGGCGCCGCAGGGAAGCAGCGGCGGGGAAAGAACGGATAGGAAGCGGTGGAGGGAACCGGCGCACAGGGCAGGGGGAAGGAGAAAACCCAGCCAGCAAGGGCTGAAGTGAAGGAGAAACCCAGGAAACAAGGAGGCAGCAAGGAGGCAGGAACCAAGGCAGTCAGGTGACGAGCAGCGGCGTGGGGGTGACCTGCCTGCGAGCAGGGTCAAAGGTCGCTCCTGCTACCGCTTCGCGGCCTGCATATGAGGTGGCTAGGGAGGGAGGAGCAGCTGGGAGGCAGGAGCGGGGAGGCGAATGGGTGTGCAGGGGGGCGGGGCCGCAGGGAAGCAGCGGCGGGAAAAGAACAGATCGGAAGCGGCGGGGGGAACCGGCGCACAGGGCAGGGGGAAGGAGAAAACCCAGCCAGCAAGGGCTGAAGGGAAGGAGAAACCCAGGAAACAAGGAGGCAGCAAGGAGGCAGGAACCAAGGCAGTCAGGTGACGAGCAGCGGCGTGGGGGCGACCTGCCTGCGAGCAAGGTCAAAATTTCCACATGTCCATGAGCCTGGCCCTTCAAAGTCCTTCACTCATCCAGTGGCTCTTTCTTGTGTATCCTGTAAGTCCTGTAACAAGATGTCCTACAGGTTACCTATTGCAATCCTGTGGCAGCACACGACTTACTCCATGCTCAGCCCAGTTGCCTCAGCCATACCCCATTAGAGAAATGCAAAAACAACAGTTGATGGACAGAATGCAGAACAATGTCATACATTCACCCCAGTACAGAGATCTGGGCCTAAATCCATCGTTTTTTGCTCACCATGCCATTCCAGTTTCAACCCAGCCATATGCAAATCAGTCTTGACCCTGTGCCTCATGGGAACAGTCCAGCCCGAACTGCCAAGCCAGGTCCTCCCTGGACTGGAAACAAGCATCCTAGGACCGGTTTCGGGGTTTCACCCCTCTTCAGCCAGGATAGCTTGATTCCAGTGGCATGGAGAGCACGGGACCCACGTCTGGGCATACCCGTCCCACTCGGGGTGACAAATGCAAAAACAACAGTTGATGGACAGAATGCAGAACAATGTCATACATTCACCCCAGTACAGAGATCTGGGCCTAAATCCATAGTTTTTTTGCTCACCATGGCATTCCAGTTTGAACCCAGCCATATGCAAATCAGTCTTGACCCTGTGCCTCATGGGAACAGTCCAGCCCGAACTGCCAAGCCAGGTCCTCCCTGGACTGGAAACAAGCATCCTAGGACCGGTTTCGGGGGTTCACCCCTCTTCAGCCAGGATAGCTTGATTCCAGTCGCATGGAGAGCACGGTACCCACGTCTGGGCATACCCGTCCCACTCGGGGTGACAAATGCAAAAACAACAGTTGATGGACAGAATGCAGAACAATGTCATACATTCACCCCAGTACAGAGATCTGGGCCTAAATCCATCGTTTTTTGCTCACCATGCCATTCTAGTTTGAACCCAGCCATATGCAAATCAGTCTTGACCCTGTGCCTCATGGGAACAGTCCAGCCCGAACTGCCAAGCCAGGTCCTCCCTGGACTGGAAACAAGCATCCTAGGACCGGTTTCGGGGTTTCACCCCTCTTCAGCCAGGATAGCTTGATTCCAGTGGCATGGAGAGCACGGGACCGACGTCTGGGCATACCCGTCCCACTCGGGGTGACAAATGCAAAAACAACAGTTGATGGACAGAATGCAGAACAATGTCATACATTCACCCCAGTACATGTCCAGCATTCCGTCCATCAACTGTTTCTTTTGCATACCCCATTAGAGAGTCGCTGCACCTAAGTGTTGCAGTGTTGGGAGTGCACTGGCCTAACAATGCATACAAATGGCCTGGCATGCTATGAACATTTACAAATCCATCCTTTCATTGGATACCTTTTAATACCTCATCTGCCTGAATGTCCCTAGCAGTGTCCCCTCCAATGGAAGGAGGTTGACCCAACCCGTCACTGTGTCAAGTACATCTGTGACTCTGGACCACAGGTTCACAGCATACAGCCATGACCAGAACATATGTATCAAATCCAAATTAGGTGCATGACATCGTGTGCACAGAGGGCAGGACACAAACTTTTGGGGTAGGACAGCTGGGGTGGGACATGTCGAATTGAATGTACTGGAGTTTGCCATCACAAGATACTGTACATCGGTAGTGCCTAGTGCATTCCCACTCCTCGGCCATGAGGGCTCGTACTATATCAGTGTCTCATAGCCAGCGAGCGGGTGACAGTGGCTCGTTCTTCATGTGTGCAAAGACATTAACAAACAAGGTAACCAGTCTCCGACCTCCACCCATGATGTGCAGGGTGTGGGTTAGTGGCTGATGCTCCGGTCAGTGCTGTGACTCTCCACAGGTGTCCAATCTCACCTATCAGTGTGCCATGTGCCAAGAAATGGCCCCCCGGAATGTCAGGATCCTCCTGCAACTGGACAAAGGTAATGTGCTCCCGGACCCTGAATAGGTCCCCCACTGAGGACAATCCTGTGTCTGTCCATGCCGTCAGTCCTTCCCAACAATGCTTGTATGGAAAAGTGATAGGAAGTGCAGACTAACAGATGGAGAGTACGGGATCATGTCCGTCAGTAGCCTCAGGCCCTTGTAGCTCAAATAAGCCACTTTCACCAGGCTGTCAGCTTCACAGGGTAGCTGTGCTCCAGGGAGAAACATTGATCCCGCCATCACCTGTGCCCTGCATGTTTTGAACCTGCCCACTTCGTACAACTGCCTCCCAGCCAAACATCACACTAGCCATTGCAGCGGTCCTGCCACATAACATTTCATACTCCTTTTTCCTTCGGTACTCAGATCAGCTCCTCCTCAGTTCTTCTATTGTCAGTGCTCTGAAAAGAATGTGAAGAGTGGCTATCAGACTACTTATACTGCTCAGATTTTTTAGATTTTTGTGGTCTCTTAAGTTATTACCACCCCTGCCGAATTACAGAGAAGTGGGTGATCCAGTCCGTCTCTTTCCTTTGTCTTTCTGTTTTTTTCTTCCCTTCTGTTGCAGATTTCTCTTAAAGGGAACCCTCAGTGTCATTTTTGGCCTTTAAATGTGGCTTAACGTGTCATGTACACAAGGTATCCCTACCCACAGAGGTTTAAACCACTGCAATTAATTTTGGTAGTTCCCGTTCACGATCTTGACCTGAAACTGCGTATAGTCAGAACTGAAGCCTCTCCTTGATATTGCTTAGGATGATAGAGGATACCGCTGCATTACAATTTTAACACCGGGCTGGCAGTGTTGCGGGGGCAGTTCACAGCAGCGGGATGCTTCGGCTCATAGAGAGACTGCAGCACATGCCGCAGCCGTGGCACCGCCACTTGCAAACCGGTGCACTGTGCACCATGCACCATGTCATGCATGGTACACAGTGAACACATGACAGTGCCAGCAGAGGGGAACACAAGATATGCCCCCATGCACACACCCCCATGGGCAAAATTGACTTGGGGCCCTGTTTGGGGCAGAAATGCAGGTCGGGATCAGCACGGCAGTGCCGGCATCAGCACTGCTGCCATTGATCACTGCTTTCCCCACCACTGCGGGATCCAAGATCCTGGCGATAGCAGCAGTCTTGCAGAAGTCTGACCACCATGGTCGGGATCGGGCAATAGGACCGCCGAGGAGGCGGCAGTAGGACTGCCACCGTGGGTACGGCAGTCTTGGGACCGTATTACTCATAATCAGGCCCGTGGTCAGTATCCTATGTTTGTCTTGGGGGTATAGTGTAAAGATACACTGCTTCTAAATGATTGGTCTTACGAGCAATCCAGAAAGTCATTTCATCATGCTTCGTGGGTGCTTTTCCCATAATAGCGTTAATAGTCTATGGACTAATGGTCGGTACCTGTGCGGGAGCTCAATGTACGCTGTACACAAACTATGCAAGTCTCCTGTAGAGGTCAACTGCGTAATTTAAAACTCTTACCTCCTCAGCAAGTGTTAGGTTGTTGGGTGAGGAACCAGAGCATAGCCAGCCAAATTTGGCTATGTAGTCCCTTCATTACATTTCTATGTGTATTTGGCAATTGACCAGTGATGCAGCGCGTACAATAAAAACTATTTCCTCCTAGGTCACTTATCGGTCATTCAGGGGTGACTTATATTTTCTCACATTCACATGACGATGGGGCCCATAACATCGCCTATCACACACACACACACACACCTGGATTTCCTCTACACCTTTACGAAATTCTATACTCCTAGGAGAACTAAATGAAAAACATCATTTATGTACCGCTGGAAGGAGCCGGGATATCTTATTACCTTAACCTATCGCTTTCTTTTAGTTATTTCTTAAGATATTCCTGCTCATTGTTTTGTCGATGAATCATTCATGTAAGAAATTAGTTCATAGTGATTAAGAACAGCTAAATCACAATAACCAATTATTGGTGTCACAATCATTTAGTAAAATAACCACTGAGTCGTTTGATTTAAAGAATCTTAAATTTTATATAATTTTAAAAGCATGAGAAAGAATTTAGACTTTTTATTCAATTATTCATTCATTATTAATTCAAATATTTATTAAGCATAATCAATTTTATTGCAGAAAGGAAATTTTTGTCATGAAGCAAAACCCTAATTACCTGCCTACCTTCCTAATTTAGCCTAATGATTTCTAACCTAAGTTTAAGAATTGAAAATAACCTGATTCTCATACTCAACTGGAAAAATAAGACAGCAACAGAAACTTCAGCTCGTCAGCATCAGCTACCTGCAACCCGTCTCATCTAACAGTCTTTCAGCATCTCCCGCTCAGTAATGGATCGATCTGGACCACCAAGCACTGGAAGCCACCAACTCTCGCTGCGACTCTGACTGCAACTCCGCACCGCAATTCTCTCTGCGACTCTCCAACTCTGAAAAAACCCTCCCACTAAGAGTAGGCCCTCTTATACCCTAATTCTAACTTTGCTAACTAATTGTTGCAACATTAATAACACGCTTTTCTTTCATTGGTCCATTCATTTCATCTATTCATTCTTAATCAAGTTCTCCCGGATCCAACTCGTTCTTTTGGAATGTATATGTTCATTTCCTTTCTCGTAGTTCAAGACATGTTCCCATCCGCTTCGATCAGTACATTTGTAACTTCTTTCGATACATTCGAGAACTCTGCAGGCATTGTCCTTTCTCTTAAAACGGTTTCCCACGAGTCTTTGCTGATCACCATGGCACACTATCAGTTCAATTAGGTCACATCAGCCTTGACCATTCTTGCATTCTAGCCTCTCAGCATCATCACGTGGTTAGTTTTTCTCCAACTTTTTCTCCCTTGTCACGCGTTTCCCTGCACATGCGCACTTCAATAACCGGCAGCCATTTTATATCGCCACTCGTTTACACTTAGAAGCACTGTTTTGAAATATACAAAACATAATTAAAATAGAGAAACATAGCCTTTTCGTTTCCCTCCCGTCATCTACGTACCCCAATTAGTTATTACCTAGCAGAAAGCAACAGTTAAGCTGTCCCTTACTTACCATCACTATTGTTTTTGCAACAACACGTTTATATTCTATGAAGCACAAATCATGCATTTATTATTAATTTAGTACGCAATTACTTTTATGTTATAATTAGACACACAGACATTCGTTAATAGATTATTCAGCCCATATACTTGCGTGTTACCCTTCCCTCACGTACAGTGTTGATTAATACATTTGAACGAACAATTTATTATTTATTTATAAAATTTGTTAGGGGTTAAAAAGTTTTATTTTCTCTGCTCCATCAACTCCCCCCTTTGGTGATTTTTAAATCACCAAATAAAACCCAAGTTATACTTCTTTTTCAGGCAGCATATGTCTTTCATCCTTTTGCTTTTTGTTAGTTACACATCTGTTTCCCTTTCATCTTGTCTTCTTGTCTCTTTATACATGCTTTCTTTCATTTTCTCTAACTCAATTTCACCCATTTCTCTCTCTCTCTCTTTCATTATTCTGTTATTTCTTATTATCTTATTTTGTCTTACTTTTCTTTTTATACACGTTATTACAATTTTCAACACCATGGCTAACAATATTACTACCGTTGCTATTATTATAACTTGCCCTATCATTAGTCTACTCATTCTTGTTAACCAATTTGCTACTGAAGAAAACCCTCTACCAAGTTTTCCCAAGACACTTTCAACCTCCAGTGGAACTAGTTCTTTGTGCAAATTTGTAATATTTGTAATATACTTTTGTATATTTTCACTTTCATCAGGAATGTAAGTGCAACAATGTTGGACTTTCGGCATTCCACAGACTCCACCCTCTTTTGCCAAAAGAATATCAAGGGCAAGCCGATTTTGCATCACCATAGCTCTCATGGCAACCATTTCGGTATTTAACATCAAGAACCCTCCCGCAGTATCTGTAGACAAACGATCTACTACTGTGGATAACTTCCGAATTTTAAATGCATTGAAAGATATTCCCACTGCTGGTATTAATGCTCCAAAAATATCACCTACAATTTCTGAAAAACTTTCCCTCTTTCTACGTGTAAAGCTATTAATCATCTTGTATGTTCCTTTTTCTTCTCTGTCCATATGAAAGATTTTTGGAAAGACCAGGCCTACATAACAAGTTCCATACCAATGGTCCGGTAACCTATAATAAGCTCTATTCCCACAAATATAATAGATACCTGGAAATATTGGATCTTTTCCACCTTTGAATCCCCACCTCCCAAAATTTGATAATTGTCATGGCAGATACTGGAACCTACAAAGTAATTGTCATAGACTGTCTTATTTCTCCTAATGCACAACTTTCCTGTTTGCGGCCAATCTAATGTCATTGCTGCATTTATCTTTTTCCCTTCATGATTTTCTTCCTCAAACGTCCACAGATGTGTTCCTTTCTCTTTTATTGCTTCTCTTTGAAATTTCATTCTCCTTTCTTCAACCATTTCTAAAAATACTTTTTCTTCTTTCTTTAACTCACAGGTAAGGTTGTTTTTAGCTATTTCTTCTAATGTTAAAATTCTATAAAAAGAATTCTCCTAAAACCTTTGCTTGTTTTACTTTGTTAAGTTCCGGAACTACAGGAACATTTGCAAAAATCTTATCTATATCAGTGTAATAAAACTCTAATCTACCTGTTTTATAAAATAAACTTGCTATGACACTACATGTTATTCCATAAGTTAGAGGTAGGTGATGATAAGTCACACCTTCTGACACTGATGCAGGCAACTGCATACAAACATAACAATCTCTCACATCCATTGTCTCTACATATTCGTACAATAATTTTGTAAAAACATTTTTAGAAAAGTCTGTTACTGACTTATCCTTATGTAATTCTGCACTACTTCTTAAAATAACTGGTTCTTTAATATTAGTTCCTTTTTCTGGTTTAGTATCATTCTTTGATTCTATTACAGCTAAACTAATAGGAATTTTGATTGCTAAAACTATCCATACTGTCATTAATAAACGTGTACAAAAACAGCACATTTTACACCATCTTTTTACAAACTCACATTTATCTCTTCTATCCCTAGTATTTTCCATTTTGCTTTTATCTTTTTGTTAAGTTTCAGAAAACTGTGTCACTACACCTCAGAAATGACTTGGATGCCACTCTGCTTTCAAAAGTATTTGCTTGGTACTTTCTTTTAATTCTCTCCAGAATTCTTTCGTTGTCACATCCGGCGATTTGTCATATCCAGTAAAATTGTCACGTCCGGCAGAAGCACTATATGTCTTCACTTCAGGTTTTGTTGCATCTCACCTTTACCCATTCGGTTTCTTAGTCTCGGGTTCTTGTGAGTGTTTCCTTCTTCTTTGTAATCCGTCAGTGCGATGTATAGCCACTCAGGTGACTTATACTTTGAATTCACTTTCTTTGTTCTTTTAGACTTTTGCAGTCGTTTTCCACTTGGCTTTTCTTGTTCCTTTTGACTTGTTATTTCATTCACTTGTTCAGCACTTTTTTCTCCTGTTCTGATTATTCTATATCTCAATTTTCTTATATAGTTGCTGGGCCAATTATCTCCTTTTCTTGGCCTTTTGGCTTCACCTTCTTTTTCTTCTCTTTCTGATTTCCAGTTTCTTTTTCTTGATTCAGTTTTTGTTTTCTCTTCTTCTCCACTTTCTTCAGATTCTGTTTCAACTTTTTCACTATTGTCTCTTATTTTGAAGCTTATGATCTCATCTTCTCTTACTGGTGGATCTGTTTTCTCCTTCTTGTGTTCCCTTATTACTGTCCCTCCTCGGTGTTCTTCTGAATTGGTATTTTTCTCACTCTCTACTTCTAAATTTCCCTGTTCTTTTGTTTCACTATCTGTCCCTATTGCTCCTCGGGGTTCTTCTCGATTTTCTAACTTTTTATTTATCTCTTTCCCTACTTTGTCTGTTAATATTACTTTTGAAGGATTTCCACCATAACTTGTACTTGGTTGCTCATCTAGATCAATTTCTTGTTCATTCTCTTCTCTAATTGGTTTATATCCCCAAGTTCTCCTTCGAAATTCTTCACAGTTTTCAACTGAATCATCAGATCCTGAACTTGTGTCAAATATTTCCAGATGTCGACTTACAGGTCGATCTTCAGGTTCTGGAATTTCTGAAATTCTTCCTTCTTCTTCTTCTTCCTCTTCCTCTCTAGAGGTGCTTGCAGTTGGGGTTTCCAGATGTCGACTTTCAGGTCGATCTTCAAGTTCTGGCACCCTTTCTCTTATTCTTGTTGTCCCAGACGCTGAACTTTTGTCCCAAACTTCCAGACGTCGACTCACATGTCGATCTGTAGGTTCTTGAACTCTGATTGTGTGGCTGGCATGGACCCAGTTCTTCACTCCTGCACACTTGACTGCAGTTGTTGTCACTAGGATTACCTGTCGTGGCTCGTCCCAGCGAGGAACTAGACAGTTTCTTCTCTGTGGATTTTTATGCGGACCCAGTCTCCTGGATTCAAGTCGTGGGCTGGTTTTCTTTCAAGAGTGGTCGCATCCGGTCCAACCTGATGAAACACAGAACGCACCACATCAGCCAGTCCTTTGCAATAATCCAGCACTAGATCTTCAGTTATAGTCAGTAGTTTGTTGACAGGTACTTGTGCTTGTCTCATTGCTCGTCCCATGATCACCTCATGAGGACTAAGTCCAGTTTTCTTTTCAGGAATGCTTCTGATGGTCATCAGAACGAGGGGCAGTGCATCTGGCCATTTGAGTCCTGTAGCTTGACACATTTTTCCTAACCTGTTTTTAATTGTTCCATTAATTTGTTCTACTACCCCATAAGCCTCTGGTCTGTATGCACAATGCAGTTTTTGTTTAATTCTCAATGCTTCACAAATCAATTGGATCAACTCATTTTGAAAATGTGTTCCTCTATCTGTCTCAACCGTGACTGGAAAACCATACCTTGGAATGAACTCTCGCAGCATAAGTTTTGCTACCGTTGTTCCATCATTCCTTCTAGTGGGGTATGCCTCCACCCAACGAGAAAACAAACAGACGACCACTAGAACATATTTTAGTCTGTTACAAGGGGGCATTTCGATGAAGTCTAATTGCATTCTAGTGAACGGACCTCCTTCTCGTCCTATTGTTCCTAGACTCACTATTGTCTTTCTTCCTGGATTAAACTGTTGACAAATAAGACATCTTTGACAAAGACTTTCAGCTATGGCTCTGAATTTTGGGTTATACCAGGTTTGTCTAAAAAGTCTGATCATTGCATCTCTCCCAATATGAGCTTGTCCATGGTACATCCGAGCCATGTCTGCAATCATGCTATCAGGCATAACTGGTCTTTCATCTCTGTATACCCACACACCATTGTTTTCTTGTCTTCTACATCCTGCCTTTATCCAGTAATCTTTTTCCTCATCATTTGCAGCTTCCTGTAACTGTCTCACCTCATCCCGTGTCTCGACAGTGTTAGTAAAAAGCAAAGGAGAAGAGATATGCTCCCTTTCTCTATTCTTGTTTAGGGATACCATGTTCTCTGCACAATATCTGGCAATCTCATCCGCGTAGTTATTACCCACAGCTATGTAATCTTCGTTTTTCTTATGTGCCTTGCATTTCACTACAGCTATCTGCTTAGGCAGCTGTATCGCCTCAAGCAGTTTCTTAACAAAATCTCCATTTCTGATAGGTGTTCCTGCAGACGTCAAGAAACCTCTTTGTGACCAAATCTGACCGAAGTCATGCACAATACCGAAACCATACTGGCTATCGGTCACAATCGTAACTCGCACATTTCTTCCCAACTTACATGCTTGAATCAAAGCAATCAGTTCCGCAACTTGGGCAGACCTTATTCCTTTCAGACAAGACGCTTCCATCACAGTTGCCACTGTGCACACTGCGTAAGCTGCGCTTAAAACTCCTTCTTTCGTTCTCAAGCATGAGCCATCCACAAACATGACATAATCCGATTCCTTTAAAGGTTCATCTTTTATGTCAGCTCTTGGTTTTGTGCAATATTCCAGCACCTTCAGACAATCATGATCTACTTCGTCTTGTTCAATTATACTCTCTTCATCTGGCAATGATGTTGAAGGATCCATATTCATACATCTATCTATGGTCACATTTTCTGCACTCAAGATTACTTTTTCGTACTTAGTCAGCCGACTATGTGTCATGTACTGTGTTTTTGTTCTAGTCAAAAGAATTTCTACTGAATGGGGAACATATACTCTCAGTGGATACCCCATCACTATACCTTCACTTTGTTCCAGACTTACACAAGTAGCAGCAACAGCTTTCAGACATCCAGGCAATGCTTTTGCTATAGGATCTAAAACAGCTGAAAAATAAGCAATTGGTCTCTTCATTGTTCCATGTTTTTGTACCAGTACTGAAAACGCATATCCATCTCTTTCACTGCAGTACAATTCAAAATCCTTTTCATAATCAGGCATTCCTAAAGCAGGGGCCTCACACAATTTCTTTTTCAACTCTTTGAAAGATTTCATTTCTTCGTTATTTAACTCAAAAGGGTCTCTTACATCCTTCTTGGTCAGTTTTTGTAATGGTTTAGCATTCAAGGAGAAACCACTTATCCATTGTCGGCAATATCCAACCATTCCCAAAAACATTCTTACCTCTCTCTGAGTCATTGGTGCTCTCATTCCTTGAATCATTCTTACTCTTTCTGTCGCTATCTTTCGCACTCCTTTCTCAATTTTATGCCCTAAATATTGGACTTCTTTTTGGCAAAATTGTAATTTTGAAGGGGACACTTTATGTCCTCTTTTCTCTAGATGGTTCAGTAAAGCAATTGTATCACTTACACATGCTTCTTTTGTTTTCGATGCCACCAACAGGTCATCGATATACTGCACCATCACTGACTTTTCTGGCATTTTCAAATCTTCCAAGGACTTCTTTAAAATCTGATTAAAGATCGAAGGGCTTTCTGTATACCCCTGAGGAATTCGGCACCATGCCAAAATACGCTCTCCGAACCGGAACGCAAATAATGGCTGGCTATCTGGATGCAAAGGAATTGAGAAAAATGCGTGACACAAATCTATCACTGTATACCACTCAGCTTCGTGTGGAATTTGATATAGAATTACTGCAGGGTTTGGCACTATTGGACAACAAGGCACAACTATTTTGTTGATCTTTCTCAAATCCTGTACTATTCTATATGTTCCGTTTGGCTTTTTCAGTCCCATAATAGGTGAATTACATGGACTGCTCATTATTTCTTTTAGAATTCCCTGTTCGATCATTTTATTTATTACAGGAGTTATTCCCTCAATTATTTCTGGAGTTAATTTATACTGTGGCGTATTTGGGTAAGTTGTTCCTTCTTTTACTGTTACTTTTACGGGATCAACTTCTTTCATTAATCCAATATCTTCTCCTGTAAAATCCCACACATTTTCTTTCACTGCAATTTTTAGTTCTTCTGGAAGTTTTTCTGCATCAAATGCAGGAAACAAACCATTCATTTCAGGTTCCTGATTCATCAAAGTTACTTTATACAATACATCTTCATCTGGGGTCTGAAATCCAATTCCATCTGGTGTACAATAAATTGTGCAATTCATTTTGCACAAAAGGTCACGACCTAAAAGATTTACAGGACTACAATCGCACACTACAAATCTATGCATTTTGCTAAAAGAACCAATTTTTACTTCCACTAATTCAGTAAGTGGTGTTTTAATCTGCTGATTTGCTACTCCTACTACTTGGATGTATTCACCTGAGAGAGGAAGGTTTGGAATTTCCACTGATCTAACAGTAGAACGGGTAGCTCCAGTATCGACAAGGAATGTTACATTTGCACCATTCACTTCTCCATCCACAAAGGGACCAGACTCATCTACCTCTAGAGTTGCGCCAAGTACGCACTCTTTCCCTCTCCTAGGCACCGTCATGAGCTTTCATCCGCCTCATCCTCACTCTGTCGCAACCAATACTGAGAAATGTTAGCTGCTCGCGGCAACTGTGTTACCTGCTCTCCTCCCTAGAATCCTGTTTCTGTACTGTATCTTTGCTGGTTAACAGTGTTGGGAAGTGGTGGTTGTGGCACCTGACCTTGTTGAACAACTACCTCATTCTGCACCTGTGGAGTTAATGATTGATTTTCCGGATTAGGTTTAGGTGGGAACTTACACTCGTTTCTCCAATGCCCTAATTTTCCGCAATTATGACAGGGCCACTTCTTCTTTGCCTCCTCTAGACTCATTTGACCTTTCCCTTTACCTATGTTAGGTCGCAATTTGTTCTGTCCTGTTTCATTCCCACTATTATTATCCAATTGAGCTTCTTGTTTTTCTGCCACTTTCACCTGTGCCCACATTGCCTTCTCTTTCAATTTACGCTGTCTACTCTCAATATCATCACTGCAATACTTAGCATACCTCAGTACCTCGTCTACCGTGCCATTCTGCCAGTTAATCATATGCTGTTTAATCATTTCACTAATCTCTGGTTTCAATCCAAACACAAATCTGTATACGAAATGACTCATATCTTTTTCACTCAACTCCTCATATCCACTATACTGTTTGAAAACCAACAACAACCTTTCATAGTATGCATGTACAGACTCCTTACTTTCCTGCGTAGTTCTATCGATTTTTACCCAATCTGTTTCTTTAGGAGGAATCTTATTTTTCAAAAAGGTAATCACCTTATCATACTTCCTCATCACCTCAGGACCTGGAGCTCCTGTCTTAGGATCTCTTGGATATTCTGTAGTTGGCCAGTCAACTGTAATTTTACACTCTGACCACAAATCAGTTGGCACCACTATGTCAAACAATCCATCTAAATCTATCCACAACACTTTTGAAACCTTTACAAACCTCTCTACTTGTCGGTACCATTCAACTGGTTTCTCTCTCAGCTTTGGAAATTCATTTGTAAATGACAGTATATCCTGCCTAGTCCAGGGAACATGCACATAACTACCACCTGGAGTTTCTCTCATAGGGTATTCTCTGGCAACAGGTTCTTTTTCAGTTATCATAAAAGCCAAAGAAGCTTTGTCTGTAGTTTTCTCATTCTTTTTTTGTCCATCTAACTTTCCATCTGTCCACATCACCCCATTTTCTCAGTAAAACAATTAACTCTTTTATCTGTGTCAGCCTTCCTGCCGTGTTCAAGTTTTCAATATCTTTTTCACAAAAGTCTACTCTGTAGGGTTTCTGCAATGTTTTCACTTTCGCAAAATCTATTCCAATTTCACTGGCTACCTCTTCTAGTTTGTCATGTAAATTCTTTGCTCTCCATGTAATACTTTTGCACAGAAACATTATTTCATCATCCTGGTAATTTTTTATCTTTTCTGTACCAATCGTTCCTAGAATTAATTCTTCCATATCAATTTTTAACCTAATTACATCTAATGGTTTTTCTTCTGGTTCTTTCATTTTAAATGCTTTCATCCACTCATTTAACTCATCAGGTGTCGGACCTATGGGTGTATTATTTAGTTCTATCCAATTACCACTCTTTTCAGGAGTCTCTGTTGCAGATTCTGTTACCATATGCATTTTCCTACCATTGCACTCATTCACAGTCAAATTTGTAGGTGGACTTGGTCTGTAAGTACTAACCAAATTACTTGTACTTGCACTTGGTTCCATCCTTTCTTTTTCTCTCTGAAATTGTGAACTCATAGGAATCACTAAAGATCGTTCATCAATTTTCTGATTCTCAAAAACTGGTATTACTGGACCTATTGTTACAGGTACAGTCACAGCTTCCATGTTTTTCGTTAATTCCCTAATTTTCTCAGTTAGTTCTTTTGTTGTCCTTGCTAATTCGCTTGCATTGTCACTTTCTATTTCTTCATTTTGTGAAGTTCTTATTTGATCTTGTGACCTATTTATTTCAATTCTTTTTACCGGACTTTTATTTCGCACAATCTCTATTAGCGGCGCATTTGGTGTCACCACTGTAGAACTCTGCTGATACGGAGGTGGATTTCTATTTAAAATATCTTCCAGCAATTCATCATCCGTTTCGCTCTCATGCATATATTTCTCCCTCTCCATATGTTTCTTTTTCTCAGTACGTTTTCTCTTAGTCTCTTCCTCAACTGTAAAAGCCGGAAACAAACCTCCTGTCATGTTAGCACATCTCCATCGTTTTATTCTATCCTCATGATTTATTCCCCACATTCTTCCAGGCATAAACTCATGATCTCTTAAACCTCTGAATCTCTCTCGCTCATACATCTCATCCTCCCATTCCGTCAACGCTTCAAACTGTGTCGGTCTAGGTCTAGGTTCTAGATTTGTCATCTTTTCTCGTAAATTTCGCAAAACCGCTACACTAAATGAACCATTCTCAGGGAAAGCTAATGCACCATCATTCTTCGTATACTTTGCCCAATTTTCCAACCATATGCACGTATGATATCCATATTTCAGCATCATATGTGAAGCTGCTGATTTCGGCGGAGGAATTACTTGTCCCTCTCTAGTCACAACCTTTTTGTCTTTCTTAAAGAAATTCTTAATTTTTGTCGTCCATGACGTTCTCTCCGTTTTATACTCATAATACGGCATGTTTTTGATTGGTTGTTCTCTCCAAACCAGCACTTGTTCCGTGTACGGAACTCCAACCAATTACAGCGCGACTCACACTAACGCACCAATCAGAACGATTTCCTTCGTCTGCGGACCAACCAATCCTAGCGCGGCACTTTTCTACGTCACTCTTGACTCTGTTTTCACGTGACTAGCGCACTATCCAATCCTAGCGCGGCACTGTCGATGTCACTCCTGCTCCTTTACCCCTCCTTTACAAAAATTACCGGCAATTTGTTTTTCTTTTCACTGTTTCTTCGTTAGTTACAACAATTAAAACAATTCCATAGTCTGATTCGCTAAACAAAGTGACAGCTTTGTCCTTTTACACAAGAATCCTGTATTTCCAGTAGGCAGCGCTTACCTCTACCCTACCACAGAATTATTAACTCTCGCCGATAAAGTAGCACTTCCCTCTAGCTTACCCTTCTTTCAAGCAAACAATTAACTCGTTTCTCTGGGGATAAGACACATGTGGAGACTAGGCTCCTGAGAATTAAGGCCAAAGTTTCACAAGAAAACGTGATTTGCTATCTCAGTTACACACCTTTCGTACAGAAAATCCCTAACATAACACAACCTGTGTTATTACCAAAATGAATTCAGACCATGTACCAAATTCCATGTGACTTCTCTTGCCACACGTGTTCCCCAGAAGCGTGAAAACTCACATATAACATAACGCGACTCAACATATAGTGTTAGTCATCAAAAAATAATCAATAATCAATAATCAATAATCACTAAACTAATCTATAGAAACCATAACTCTGCTACCAAGAAATCTAATGCAGCGCGTACAATAAAAACTATTTCCTCCTAGGTCACTTATCGGTCATCCAGGGGTGACTTATATTTTCTCACATTCACATGACGATGGGGCCCATAACATCGCCTATCACACACACACACACACCTGGATTTCCTCTACACCTTTATGAAAATCTATACTCCTAGGAGAAGTAAATGAAAAACATCATTTATGTACCGCTGGAAGGAGCCGGGATATCTTATTACCTTAACCTATCGCTTTCTTTTAGTTATTTCTTAAGATATTCCTGCTCATTGTTTTGTCGATGAATCATTCATGTAAGAAATTAGTTCATAGTGATTAAGACCAGCTAAATCACAATAACCAATTATTGGTGTCACAATCATTTAGTAAAATAACCACTGAGTCGTTTGATTTAAAGAATCTTAAATTTTATATAATTTTAAAAGCATGAGAAAGAATTTAGACTTTTTATTCAATTATTCATTCATTATTAATTCAAATATTTATTAAGCATAATCAATTTTATTGCAGAAAGGAAATTTTTGTCATGAAGCAAACCCTAATTACCTGCCTACCTTCCTAATTTAGCCTAATGATGTCTAACTTAAGTTTAAGAATTGAAAATAACCTGATTCTCATACTCAACTGGAAAAATAAGACAGCAACAGAAACTTCAGCTCGTCAGCATCAGCTACCTGCAACCCGTCTCATCTAACAGTCTTTCAGCATCTCCCGCTCAGTAATGGATCGATCTGGACCACCAAGCACTGGAAGCCACCAACTCTCTCTGCGACTCTGACTGCAACTCCGCACCGCAATTCTCTCTGCGACTCTCCAACTCTGAAAAAACCCTCCCACTAAGAGTAGGCCCTCTTATACCCTAATTCTAACTTTGCTAACTAATTGTTGCAACATTAATAACACGCTTTTCTTTCATTGGTCCATTCATTTCATCTATTCATTCTTAATCAAGTTCTCCCGGATCCAAATCGTTCTTTTGGAATGTATATGTTCATTTCCTTTCTCATAGTTCAAGACATGTTCCCATCCGCTTCGATCAGTACATTTGTAACTCCTTTCGATACATTCGAGAACTCTGCAGGCATTGTCCTTTCTCTTAAAACGGTTTCCCACGAGTCTTTGCTGATCACCACGGCACACTATCAGTTCAATTAGGTCACATCAGCCTTGACCATTCTTGCATTCTAGCCTCTCAGCATCATCACGTGGTTAGTTTTTCTCCAACTTTTTCTCCCTTGTCACGCGTTTCCCTGCACATGCGCACTTCAATAACCGGCAGCCATTTTATATCGCCACTCGTTTACACTTAGAAGCACTATTTTGAAATAAACAAAACATAATTAAAATAGAGAAACATAGCCTTTTCGTTTCCCTCCCGTCATCTATGTACCCCAATTAGTTATTACCTAGCAGAAAGCAACAGTTAAGCTGTCCCTTACTTACCATCACTATTGTTTTTGCAACAACACGTTTATATTCTATGAAGCACAAATCATGCATTTATTATTAATTTAGTACGCAATTACTTTTATGTTATAATTAGACACACAGACATTCGTTAATAGATTATTCAGCCCATATACTTGCGTGTTACCCTTCCCTCACGTACAGTGTTGATTAATACATTTGAACGAACAATTTATTATTTATTTATAAAATTTGTTAGGGGTTAAATTTTTTTATTTTCTCTGCTCCATCACCAGCAAACCAGGTTTGATGTTTCTGGTAAGTTAAAGGGATTTCCAAATCTTGGGAAGCCCTCTCGTGTGCTGGAGGGTCCACCGCTGTATAGGTACATAACTGCCCTGAGGCAGCATCGATAGGCTCGAACTCCACCCCTGAATAAACTGTCTCAAAGGCATACACCACATGTGTAGCTATTACAAAAGTAACTGCTTCGCCTCCTCATTTGGGACACCTCGAGCTTTGGGAGGTTGAGTAACTGCTTCCTTGAAATTGGCCCCTATCACAATAGGTGCCGCCATAATGAACAGATATAATTGGAAAGTTGGAATCAAAGTTTTAGAAATCCCACAGAATGGAGAATAAGCTTTTATGAGTCAAGCTTGACAAGCCTTCGGAAATAGGTGCTCCTTTATCCCCAGTTTGAGGTTACCATGATGTAAAGGAGTCAGGAGGCAGCGAATGAGGGTAGCCAACTTTATTCCTTCTCCGTCTGGCAGTAACTGCCGCTCCCTCGAATCCCCGCTCCTGCGCCACATTCTGAGTTCCACGCACTTCCACGCAGGGAACTACATGACTACATTCCATCCCAACACATCCCCCTTCCCACCGACAAAATACACAACAAAATGAAATTTACATAACCAAAATGCATGAGATGAGTTCAAGAGAATTAAGCAGGTGAAAGAATATCAAAAAAAGTGTAAGGAAGAAGACCGGGGGGGACGAGAAAATAACCAAGTAAGTACAGACAAGAAAATAATGAATCAGAACATTTCATGATCGCTAAACATTGCAGGACGTGCCCTGGCTTTGACAGATGCTTTAACGGAAGCTCTCAATGCAGTGCTCCCTCTGGTTGGAGTAAGTCTTGAAGGATGTGCCACAACTCTGTCCGCAGCACATCCCTTGCCCTGGGAAAAATCAACATTAGACTGAGAAGAATCAACATGCACACCCATCTTCCTCCCAACTTATTCTGCCTTTGATTTGGGTACAACAGAAATAAAACACTTGTTCCATGTCTTCCCATTCTCTAGTATCAGGACATGCTCCCTCACCTTCTTAACCCGAATGGGCGCAGAAAAACGTGTCCAACCTTTGCGAACAAAACCCGGTCTTTTAACTCTAACCCAGTCACCCACCTGGACTGACAGAACCCGATGACGTTCATCCGTGGAATCATACCTCTCCTGTACCACAGCTGTCACATCCACTACTTTAGCCAACCTTTCCGCATCATTAGTTTTCCTTTCCATCCATTCTTTATTGAGTTTGGAACCTGCAATCCTCCCCCTTAACAAGGTAAAAGAAGACATTCCTGTACTTACATGGGGGGTAGTTCTCATGGCCCACAACATGTAATTCATTGCCTCTTTCCAGTGTAACCCATTAATGAGTGCAAGTTGCAATTGGTCTTTGATGCAACGGTTTACCCTTTCAACAAGACCAGTGCTACGGGGATGATAGAGAGAAGTTAAAATGTGCTTTATGCCAGAATTATCAAGAAAATTCTGCATTGCTCTACATGTTAACTGGGTCCCATTGTCAGTTACCAATTCCTCGGGAAAGCCTTCCCTAGAAAATATCTCCTTGAAGAATCTAATGATGACATCCGAGTTCATACTGTCCACGAATTTTACCTCTGGACATTTCGACATATAATCTATCATGACCAATGCATATTCGGGTGTATTGCCCCAGACACCATAAGGACCAGCTACATCAAACGCCACTTTACTCCATGGCGTGTTTTTCACCACAATGGGGTTGACCGGAGACAGACAAGTCACCTGTGACTTGTCACTGAGGACACACACAACAATTCCTAGCATAATGTTCGATCGCCCTGTTGACACCAGGCTACCAGAAATCATCCCTTATCCTTCTTTTCATAGCTCGGATTCCAAGATGCCCTTCATGGGCTAGAAGCAGAACTCTCTCCCGAATCACTCTGGGACAACTAGTTGCCCACTCCTGCGCAGAATGCTCCCCTCAATGGATAACTCTGTTTCTATTTTAATGAAAGGAACTAATGCCTCAGGGGTATTCCTGACTGCAGGCCAACCATTCACCATGCACTTCATCACTTCCTGAAGGGTTTCATCACTTGATACAGCATCTAACCATTCTTGCTCGGACAACGCTCCTTTCGTGGTGTCACTAATCGAGCTCACCACACATACAATTTCCAAATCATCTGCATCCTCTTGATCCACATCAGTGCCAACCAAAGGCAACCTCAAGAGGCAATCAGCAACATAGTTTTTTGCACCGGGCACATACTCCAACCTATACTGATATTCTTGTAGTCTATATTGCCGTTTGGCTATGCACGGGGTTGCTCTACCCCCCACCCTTGGTAGTAAACAGATCCAACAAAGGTTTATGATCCGTTCTCAAGGTAAATTCTTTTCCCCACACAAAAAGTTTGAAATAGTGAACACCCCACCACATGGCCAATGATTCTTTCTCTATCGTGGAGTCAGAGGATTCTGCCCCTCGTAACGTTCTGGATGCACATGCAATGGTCTCTTCTTTCCCATCAGCCCTTATCTGCATAAGTACTGCCCCCAGACCCACATTGCTAGCGTCAGTGGTTGTAATACATGAGTCATTAATATCAAACATTTTGAGGGGACCAGCATTTACAATTTCCATTTAGATGGATTCAAAATCCCTGTCACAATCGTTATCCCTCACATACTTCATGTTTTTCTTCAGGAGATTGCGTAACCCACTCGTTTTGTCAGAAAAATTCTTATCAAATTTGGAATAATACTCCACCAGCCCGAGAAATGAACAGAGCTGGTCCTTATTTTTGGGTTTTGGTGCACATTGAATGGCATCAAGGATTTTTTCCTTGGGCTCAATTCCCTTCCCGGATACATGATGACCCAAATAATCAACATTTTCTTGATCAAACTTACATTTCTCCTTTCTTAGGGCCAACCCACTTCCCTTGATGATGTCCAGGACTGTCCTCACCCTGCTGTCATGTTCTCCCATAGATTCACCAAATATTAAGATGTCGTCTTGGAAGAACATGACACCCTTGACGTTTTTGAAAAGTTTATTCATCAATCGCTGGAATACAGCAGATGCTGACGCTAACTCGAACGGCATTCGGATATACCGAAATGTCCCTTCAGGCGTAATGAATGATGCCAGGTGCCTGGAATCTCTACTTAACTCAATCTGGTGGTACGCTGAAGATACATCAAGAGAAGTAAAGTATTTGGTGTTGTCCAAAGTCGATAGCATCTCATTTATGTTGGGCAACAGTCGACGATCTAGACCGATAATAGAATTAAGGTCCCTGAGATCCACATAAAGTCTCATCGTCTAGTCTGCCTTACGCACCAGAACAATGCCAACCACTCTGAACCTTCGATGGGTTCTATTATTCCTGCAGAACACAATTTGTCAAGTTCCATTTTTAGTTCACCCCGTAGACTTAGTGGTACCTTGTGCACCTTGTGAGCTACAGCCTCCGCGTTGTGTTTCAATATTATGTGGTGTTGAAAACCCTTGAGTTTCCCCAACCGTTCACAGAAAGTTTCAGGGCAATGTTTGGCCCATTCATAAGTCCCCATTTGATTAAATATGCTGGAATTCTCAGGATTAGTTAATGGGTGGCCACTCGACATAATGTCCACATTCTGTTTCGACAGTACCATGTCCGGGTAACTGGGGTCTAAAATAATCCTTAACTTGCACTGTTCATCCCACCCTAACAAATTCGCACCATCCTTGACAATGTATACAGGTCCCACAGCATGTTTGACAAAAATCAAGTATTTCGAAGAAAACCTGCCCTTAGGGAATTAGATAGGATACAACAAGAATTCGTTGTAATCACTTTTCTAGAAAAAATACTTTTTTTCTAGAGACCCCTCACCCACCAGGGTTGCCCCTAGGTGGCATGCTTCATCATTGGGGTTCCTCTCAATCCTCTACGGATTGAGGCGTGCTGCGAGTTGCGAGGTACGTAGGAGCACTTTTTGTAGACTATGGGGGATATTCACAAGAACGTGTGATAATCATCGCAAATGTAGCTTAACGCAACCTTGCATATCGCAGTCCATCGCGAGAAAATAACACCATCTTAACGTCCAATTCCCAACCCCTCGGCACCATGCGATAGCAGCATGATAACCCGCCAAATGCCTGTGTAAAAACCAACGCGAAAAACAAAAAATGCGAAACACGACCGCCCAAAAAGTTGCGATGCCACAAAGCGCGATACCAAAATCAGCGAAAACCAGCGGCAGGCCTGCAATACCCATGCGTCATGCGTGAAAATGCACTATAAAAGCAAACAAAAAACCAACCCCAAAACCAATCCAAACTGCGTAGCACCATGGATGCACCCGGACCTAGTGCAGAGGACAAGCCGAACTCCACAAACCCCACGGAGGACCAGCATGGAACCCCCTGTTCGGGGGAGGGCAAGGAGAAGAGGAAGAGGAAGACAGGGTTCAGTCCGCAGGAAGACCAGATCACCGTCACGGAGGTGATAGAACACTACCAACAACTGTTCGTCACCTCCACTGCGTCATTGGCAACACAAACGGAAATATGGCAGTCCATCGTCACCAAAGTGAATGCAGTCGGAGTGTCGAGGAGGTCAATGGAGGATGCCAAGAGGCGCTGGCATGAAGTGCACAGCCAAACCAAACAGAAACTCGCTGCCAACATGAAGGCAGCAAAGGCGACTGGAGGTGGGAGTCCTGCGCCACAGGAGGAGCTGGATGAGCTGGAGGAAATGGTGGCCACAGTCATCAGTGGGGAGATGGTGCAAGGAGTTGGGGGTCTGGACACAGCCCGAAATGACCTAACCCAACAGCAACAGGGTGAGTAACCACCAGGGACTGGGGGGACGGGGCAGATGGCCACAATGGCACACATGCACAATCATGTGCAGCACACTGCACACCCGCAATGAGTGTGGAACATGTCCCTGATACCCTTGGCACACTGCAGCACAGAAAGAAACAACAAGTAGGCCCCCGTCCACTATGTGCACAAATGGGCCCCCCTCCATATCACCAATGCCACAACCTACCCATGCACATGGGCTGAATCCAGAAAAGCAGCGGCTCTGTGAGCCACACTGACAATGCAAGTGACACTGCATGACAGATAGCATGGCTGAAGTCACAATACATGACATGGTACACGAGACGACACTGAGGTGGCTGAGTGTGGACCACATCCGTAAAGGAGCTTGTCACACTCTGACACATCCACGTGCACCTACGAGCCATGACGTCAAGAACACATCTGCAGACAAACAATGCACAAGAGTACCAAATATCTCCAGTAGCACAAATGACCCAAGTTGCAAACATCCCAGCCCCCGAAAAGCACACAAGTCAAATGCACACCGACTCAAAGGGATAAGGGTCCGCCAATGCAGAGCTGCAGGGGCGAATCGCCAACAATGCAGCACACACACTTAGCAATCACAGTACATCAACATTGACGACAATGTGGGACAGAGTGCAACCCCTACACCACAGGACAGAGGACACAACTGGTGCCTCTCGTGCGTAGAAACTGGCCAATCACATCTGGCAATGCATGACACTGTGAGATGATAATGTACGAGTACAACCACACATCCGTCATGTAGTCGAAATGTCCACTGACTCCCATCAAATAGCCAGCTACACCAAAACAGTCACAATGTACATCGTCATGCAGTCTGAATGTAAACATCCACAATGCGTCAACATACATGGAACACACTGTTAACCTGCATCTCCCCTTACATTGCAGAGGGACAACCAACACCTCCTGCAGAGCAGACCACACATCTCTTCAGTGATGATGAAGAGGACACCCTACCCATTTGCCCAGACACTCTCCAACGGCTCGTGGACAGCCTCCTCACCCCACCTCCAGGAGCAGGGCAGCCCGCACCCTGCACAGACCACACAGCAGGAAGCACACACCACCACGGCTGCCTCCCAGGACCCCCACAACCAACACATGGATTTCAAATGCCGTGTGTTAGGGTGCCAGGAGAAGATGGCAGATCAGCTGCGGCTGGGTTTCGACCTCATGGCAGCCAAACTCTATGCCATACGTGGGTGCCTGAGTCCCATCAGGGAGCACCTAAAGTCCCTAACGGATACCCACCAACAATCCTTGGCTGACATCGCTGGTTCCATTACTCGGATACAGGAACTGTCTAGGCAGACAGGCTCCAGCGATGACAGCACAGAGTTGGCACAGATGCGGAGGACAATGGAGACCATGGATCCGATGCAGGCTGGAAGTATGGATGCCACTGCTGAACACCAGCGAGATGTAGCTGCGATCTTCCATGCCTTGCAGATCCTCATCTTGCCACTGCTGCCACTGAGCCTGTTCCAGATGACTGCTGCAGGAACCTCGACACACACATCTCCGACCCCTGATGTGTCAGTGGCACACAGTGTTGCAGCCCCATCGCCTTCGCACCCTGATGTGTCAGTGGCACACAGTGATGCAGCCATTACACCGCCACACACACCGGACACACCCAACACAGAAGAAGTATCAGAGGAGTAAGATGTGGATGGTAACTACTGTGTGAGGAAGGAGGCAGTAGCATCCATCACCTCCATATGGCTTGCCCTGCCTGGCTCTGCCCTATGCATCATGCCCTGGGACAACCCCTTCCACTGACCCCCGGAACACTCTGCGACATTCACCCGGACCCCGACACGGACTGCCATATCTCCACTGCTTGACAATTACACAGCAATCCTGCTGCGGACTGCACTCCCCCTCTTCCAAATCAATGTTCAATGCCCAAAGGACTCTTGTTGGCCCACCACTGGGCTTCCATGTTATGTGGGCTTGGATGGCCATGTACAGCTCCCTCTCCGTCATTCGCCAGAATGTGAATAAAGCATTCGAAATCATGCAGATGTGTCATGACTATGTTCACTCACGTATGGAAGTATGGCTGGATGTAGGGACAATGATTGCACAAGAAGGTACACCCTGGTAAATGACATCAATGTGCATGCTCATCCCCGAGACACATGGCCAATTGGATGACTGTGAAGGTGGGTACTGGCTGTGTCCCCATTGCACATTAGCAACAAACTCACAACCCCCCAACGTAGGCACAGGTCCATGTCTTGAATAGGGCTGTGTGTAGGAATGACCAAATCGGTAGCAGGCCAGGAGTGGTGTCCTACATCACATGTGACAACAGAAATTCACGTTGCATACCTACTCTCACACATCTGTGTGGACACATTCTGAAATGATTCATAACATTGCTCAACATGGTCAGAGGTTGGACACCATACTCACATTGCTGAAGACACGTAAGAGCACAGGTCTACCAGCAACTCTCCCAAAACAATGTCGGGCTCACAGAGGTGGAGCTGTCAGAAGGGACCCACCCCCATTGTACATGCATCAGTCAGTTCCTCCATGTGTAGGGACGATGCTCATTGTGGCACACGAGTGGTCAATCTAATCAACACTCATCACAGTTAGACACCAGTGGTGTTGCGTAGACTTTATTGGCATGTGCGTGTCAGTACGGACAAGGCAACGGCCACAACAGGCAGGGACATGCTTAAGACACTTACACGCAGCATGGGTACATCTCGAGGTGCAGGAAATGGGGGTGGAAAAATGAACCCCAATCATCACGGATGGCAACGGTCTCAGCCCACCTTGCCTTGCTGGACGAGCCATGTGTTGTTTGGCGTCTGCCCATTGCCCCGTGTGAGGGGGCACGACTTACAGCCCATGGGGTCTGCATAGTGCTCTGCCACCCGACTGTGCCGACTGTCTGCTCTGCTGACAGTGATCAGGTGAAAGGGTCCGACAAGTTCACATGTTGTGCTACATTGCCATGTGTGTACTCTCCCCCCAGCAGTGTGTCCGACTTGGTAACGTTGCCAGACGACGCTGTGCTGCTCCGACCATGGAACTGCATCACCTTGCACAGGTGTGTGTAACACGCGTAGTTCCAAGCACATGCATTCAGAGTCCAGACGAAGGCAGACATGTCCTCTGTTGTGGTGGGATGTGGGTACATTCCCCACGATGCTACAAGGTGTTGGGAGCAGTGCTGTGGGTGACAATCCGATGTGGCTGCAGGGACGTAGTTACTCGTCCATGAATGCCAGCGCAGCTTCATGGGCAATGTGTTCCAATAGTACGTCGTTGTCGGGTTCAAGGAACACCAGGGTGAGCCAATCCATTAACTGGTCCGGGAAGATGTGCTCAGTCCACGCCGTTTCCCCAATCTGCAACACAGCCCAATAGGGGAGCGCCTGGATGTGGTCACTGCACACGAAGAGTTGTGCATTCTCCCATGCGCAACTGCCAGCACATACACCAAGGATCAGTGCATCCCATGCACGGCTATCCAGGTGACACTCCTGTTGGTGGGCCAACAGGGGGCGCACTGTCAGGTCATAATCCAATTCAGCTACGGTTGCGTTGGATAGGCAGACCTCCATGGGCCACTCGAATGTGCATGATCGACAGTGGAACCAGGGCTGGGCGCAGGTGACTTTGGCAAGACGGAAACTCAGACGGAAACTGATTCGCAACACTGCCATTGGCAGGGATCCCAACAGATGCAGCATTCGGGCACGGTACAGTTCCACGTGACAGGGGTTGTGCATGTGCCCGGGAATGCCGGCCATTGCGTTTGTTGGTCTCGTGGCACTGGCACTTGTCTGACTGGCGGGTGTTCGGTGGACGATATGCCACAGCTCTGGGCAATGAGTCGTATGTGTGTGCGACGTTTGTACGTATGGGTAGTTCTTGACAATGTGTCAAGGGCATCCCTTGCAGGTGTCGGTCGTGCAGGGACAAGTGTGTGTGGGGTGTAGGAAACATAAAATCCTGGCAGAAACCAACCCCTATCTCCAACATATCACACTTTGGAAAAGGTATACAGACGACATCCTGCTGATTTTAGAGGGAGAAGAGTCCAGAGCAGGCAAATTCATAACCTGGCTAAATCTCCAAGACACGTTCCTTAAATTTACGAATACTGCAAGCAGATCGAAACTGGTATTCCTGGACCTGAACATAATCGCAGCTGAGGGCACGTTAAAAACAACTACTCATGAGAAACCCACTGTAAAAAACTGTTTATTACTTTGCGATAGCTTTCACCCAAGGCATCTAAAAGACAATCTCCCCTTCGGCCAGTTCTTTAGGTTAAGGAGGAACTGCACAGAGGTCAATGATTTTAGAACACAAGCCGACAAACTGACAGACAAGCTTCTGGCAAGGAACTACCCAAAAAGGCTGGTGTCCAATGCAAAGAAACGAGCAACCAAAAATCATAGAGATTCTCTCTTGGAGATGCGCCAAAAACAGAACTTTGAAAAAGACACAAGACCAATCTGCATCACTACCTTTAACATAGCATCGGATCAAGTCTCCAAAATCATTGGAAAACACTGGAGCATTTTGAACAGTGGGCAAGTCAACATCCCTAAACCAATGTTCTCCCACTGGAGGGGGAGAAATCTGAGAGATATTCTGGTACACACACGTCCAAAACCGGAAACCAACAGAGAGAGGAACCAAACTATGCTAGGCACACCTCCCACGGGCCACTATCCCTGCGGGAATTGTAGCATCTGCCACCTTACTACTGCCACCAAAAACGTGTCCTTTAACAATGGAATGCATTGGGAGTTGCAAAAACTAAAAAACTGTAATACAACAGGAGTAGTATACCTTGTTACTTGCCCATGCAACCTACATTATGTAGGAATGACTACGAGAAAAGTAAGCAGCAGGGTTTGCGAGCACCGCAGTAATATCAGGTGTTAACGCATCACCACCAAAATGTCCTCACATTACATGGAACAAAAACACACACCCAAGCAATGACTTGAAGTGGGTGGTCCTAGAACATCTGAACTACAGTGACAATCTGGAACACAGACTTCTGGAAAAAGAGCAGCGGTGGGTGTACAAACTCCACACTGACACCGTGGGACTAAATGACAATATCCCTTGGGGCCTCTTACGCAGAAATTAAAATTGAACAGTTCAGGAGTCTGTCTAAACCTAGAGTAATTCATGATGATAATGCACTCGTATTTTATATAAACAACCAAGTGGGACACCACTTACTCACTGTGTAAGGGTATCTGCGACAATGAACTCTTGTCGAAAAACATCCTCCTGTTTCAATATCCACCGATTTTGTATATGATTTATGTATAACTCATATATATTTTTTATATGGAATGCAACATTCTTTACGTGGAGAAATACCCAGGGTTCAGCCATTGATTAGACATTGCGCAATGATTGACCGTAAAGGGTAAGGTAGGAGAGACTTACATGCCTTTGAGCCCCCCCCCCTTCTTCCCCTCTACAGACTAGATGGAGGCTTGGTGGTCCAAGGACCACCACACGTGTCTAACAACCCAAACCGCATAGGACTGGAGCATTTGCAAACAGTGGAGAAGACACTACTGCAGTGCAACTCATGGTGCCCCCCCCCAACCCCTCCCATTTTTCTTTACTTTCATTATCCCACTTGTGATTTTATCAGCATGTATGGTTCCATATGGTACATATGATACAGTTAAAAAAAATTCACGACCATTACTTGCCTCGATGTATAAATTGACAAAATTTAAATTTTTCGTGACCAAACTTTTTTCGTGACCACGATTCATTATTAACACCTCGATGCGTTATTTGATATCTTTATAGTTACAGAATCATTTTGTAAAATCGTTGCAAAGCATACGACAATAATTTCGATATACTTTGCAAAAGGAATTCTCCCAACATGGCACCGCCGTTACCCCAACAGTGGCGGCCATTTTGTAAGTACTGAGCGGTGCAGTGCCTCAGAAACAGAATGACTAGGCTGTTTTTTCCCGCTGCATGGTCGATAACGAGCTTTAAATGTGGGAGCAGGCTATGCCACAGTGAGCATCCGGTCTCCAGGGAGAGAAGTAGGTAATTCTGACCAGAGGCGGCTTTGACGAAGTAAGTGGTGGGGGCCCCGGTTCTTTTGGATGGAATACGCTATCTTAGGTGATTACCTACACCTGAATAGCAACATCAGGAGTATCAGATGACCTTTTAATATAGCCTTTCTCCCATTTTTAGTGTGTGACTACAAGCCCCTCTACCCCTGGCTTTGACCATGATGCAATAATTTAGCATTATCAAAAGTACGTCACAGAGATTACTTCTTCTATGTTTTATGTTGTACTGTCACGTGGTGTCTCACGAGTGTTATTTTACTAATGTTTTCACCCATTTACAGTGTGTGGCATGTCTAGGACACACTATGAGAGCACACAAGATAGAACATATGAGCACCCACCATTTACGGGTGCTGTATATATTTGTAGGTATTCATAGGCTGCATGCCTAACTAAGCATATGTGGCCTGCCAGCCTGGCTGACAGGTTGTTGTTTTTAATGTATCTTTTTTCTGATTACAGATATGGATTAATTACTAGAACTGTATGTATACAGTGCATGCTCATTAAGTGTGTACACTTTGCATCCTCAATATAGGATTCACTAGGAGTGGTACACACGGGGCTGGACCCCGTGGAGTCCTGAAGAAGAGCTACTAGGGGAGCAGCTCGAAACATGTTGACACAAACACATTACTGAAACAACCAGACTCATTAAGATCTGGTTTTCTCTCAGTAACAACCCCTGATTTTTAACCATGCCAACTAGGGGCGGGAATAAAAGAGTGGCCTACTAGTTAGGCATTTTTTAATTTTCCTTTCCACCCACTCCACATCACAGCACTACACATAGTCTACAAAAAGTGCTCCTACGTACCTCGCAAGTCGCAGCACACCTCAATCCGTAGAGGATTGAGAGGAACCCCAATGATGAAGTATGCCACCTAGGGGCAACCCTGGTGGGTGAGGGGTCTCTAGAAAAAAGTATTTTTTCTAGAAAAGTGATTACAACAAATTCTCGTTGTATCCTATCTAATTCCCTAAGGGCAGGTTTTCTTCGAAATACTCGATTTTTGTCAGACTACGTAACTAATAGGAGGAAAAACCGAGCCGCTACCTCTACCTCCCTCTTTACTTTGGTAACCCCACAGCATGTTTGCCATCAAATTGTAAATTTGCATCAAATCTCCCTACAACCTCTACACTCTTACCCCAAAAGCAAAAGTTTTAATATGAGATTCATGCACAACAGTGTTCTTAAATTCACTAAAATCTTTTTCGTTCAGCAAAGTGAGGGGAGAACCAGAATCTGCTAAGAATTTTATGTCTCTCTTGTTCACAGAGATTGTGCAAGATGGAGGCTTTCTTTTGCGTAGACCAGCCATGGACGGTATCTCTACCACTGCACTCTCCTCCAGGTCCATTGAGGACAGCATTAGAATCTTGTTATTCTCTTTGTCAGAATTGCAGAAATCTTCCTCAATGTTCTTGACTGACTGTGAGGGAGCAAATCGCTGACTAACGCTAGATCGCTGACTAATGCTAGCTCTGCACACACGTGCAAAATGGCCTTTTTTCCCACCCTTGAAGTAGGTTTGGGTTAATGCTGAGCAGAATCTGGCATTACCCAGATGGGACCTACTACCACAACGGAAACATGAGTTCTCACACTTTTCTGTCTTCTCATTCTTGGGTTTAGATGATTGATCATTGCCACACCGCGAAAGACTTGTGTTGGTTCCTTTGACGACTTGCTTGGCGCTGGGTCTGGTGTTCAAATGCTTCACCTCCGCAGGTTTGGTACCTTCATTCATTTCCCTCATGCAGACTTGTGAATGTTCAATACTCCTCGCTAGCTTTAGCGCTGATTCTAAATCAGGGTCATCAGTAGATAAACGTTTCTCTAGAACTTTCCTATTATTAGTTCTTTCTATTAATTGGTCCCTGATAATTTCATCCCTGAAGTCTCTACAGTTGCTTGTAGCAGCCAGCGTACTGAGGCTGGCGACAACGTTGTCAATAGATTTGCCTGGAAGTTGGGAACGTTGAAGAAATTTGTGGCATTCAAGAACGGTGTTTCTCTTTGGATTAAAACACTTGTCCAGGGTACTAATGATGGCGGCATACTCATCAACCGCTGTTGAAGAATCGCCGTTTTCTCCACCGATGTAAATACACTTACAATTTTTCTTAGAGGTGAAGGTATCACCGTCAATTGCCTCCTGATAAGCCTAAAAAGTTTCTTTCCATTGTTGTCAGTTCAATGGGGGAGTGCCAGGGGCTTGTAGAAAAGGTGCTGGTGCAACAATTCTCTCCATTAGAAGGTTGGTTGCAAAACAAGCAGTTTGCCAAAACAAAATATAACAAGAATACACTTTGAGTATAAGTTTCTTATTGTTATGAAAAAATAAAGTGTAATCAAGTTAATATTTCCTTGTTGTGGTAAAAATTACACACAAATGCAGGCGAATTCCATGTATATTTTCCTTTGTTCCCTTAAATGCAGGAAAACCACGCTGTACATTACAAAGGTGTGCCTGTCACTGGTGAAATTGCAGGCAAAAGGATAAAACGGGTGATTTTTACTCACCCAAGATGGCCGACACGTTCAACACACCATGCGTGTGTTCTCTTTAGCAAATAGGGCTTGTATCTGGACATGTGCAGTGCAAATCAATGACGTGCGCTATGTCCCGAAAGTCCCCGACTCGCGGAGTCAATGCAGTAGGCCGCACGTTGACTCTGATCAGCTCCGCCCCTCCTCAGCAGCCTCTATCACCTCAAGGGCTGCGCGGGGGCTGGAGCTGCCGACGGAGACACCGGTGCTCTGCCACAGCCGCGTCCAGGTTCTGGTGAGTGACTCTGGGGTAGTCACATGTGTGGGAGAAGTGCACAACTGTGCTCCGTAGTCACTAGTGCACCTGTCAGGTTTCCTACGCTGCCCTGCTCCAGATCGTCACTACTGTAAAGGAGTCAGGAGGCGGCGAATGAGGGTAACCAACTTTATTCCTTCTACGTCCGGCAGTAACTGCCGCTCCCCCGAATCCCCACTCCCGCGCCACATTCTGAGTTCCATACGGGGAACTTCACGACCACATTCCATCCCAACACATGATTACTAGGTACGTCATTGTAAAGACATAACAATGGTTCAGGTGTGTGTGAAAGTGAAAAAAACTTACTCAAGGTGCAACAGTAAGATATGGGTCACATGTTGGGCACCAACTGTTGCGTAAACTATGGCTCTGGCGTGGTTCTACAAGGAGTGCTTTCCCACTCACAGGTGACACTGGTGATCTTTGTTCAATGCACCAACGATGAATGTGAAAGACAAGTTATTGAGCCCCGCAGAACCCTACTCACTGTATTTATTGAAATAGAGGTATTGCTTTTGGGTTACTAACAATCTTTATGACGGGATCAGGGACACCGTGGTAACAGTAACAAACCTTTTTGTTATTCATATTATCACAGACCCACTGCCCTAAGAAGAATGAACACTTTTTAAAGTAAAAATTGTTTTTATTACTACAGGAACAACCTATTTCTCAGTACATCTAAAACAACTACACAGAATATTATAAAAACAGTAAGAAGGCACGTTATGAAGAATGAGAATAAAATGACCATTTCTAACATGGTTAAAATGTCATCTAGAACCTTACACTCTAATGTCTACTTCTATGTGCTATACTGTGAGAGCATGGAAGGCAGAGCAACTTGCAGTCTAGAGTTTCTTAGGGAGAAGAGATGCACTGCATACTTTCTTGACAGCAAAGGCTGTCTTTATCAGTGGAGGCCCGAATACAGTGTTCCCCGCTAAAGGCAAACACACACTGCGGTCTTCATTTGGGACTCGGGTTTATCGGCTTCGGGCTTTAGGCGAGATGTAGCATCTGTGAAGTACGAAGTGTGCTGGCAGCAGATGAGACCGTCTATGGCAGAATCTCGTGCGATAATCTGGGGAAAGGACCTCTCCTCACAAGTGGTCAAGTGGCAGTCTTTATATAGTCTTCTGAATGGCCCTGAAGACCTGGCTGTTCGAATAAGCCTCCGGTGCCGGCAAGCGCCTGGATACCCTATCGGGCGATTAGCTGTGCTTTATGAATCCTAATTGATTGATTGATTGATATACTAAATCTTATCAGAGATTGGAATTTATGACATATGTTTAGGAATGTCTGACACAGATTATTTGCTTCAAGGTATGTATCTCAGACATTTCCTTATGAACATATAAGGTAAATGGACGTTAATTCAGATTACTCTATTTTGGAAATATGTCTGTATTTGTTCTTATTTAACCTTGACATGGTGAAGAGTAGACAGTTGACGCAGACAAATGTTGCATCAGGAGTTATATCTATGTCATCAGTTGAATGACTTGAAAATGTCATAGTTCTTAGAAAGAGAAGGCCAGACAATATCTGCGTCAAATAGCAGACATGACAATAATTCTGCATGAATCAGGATAGATGGCGTCTTCCACTGTCTAAGATTGAGAAGATGGCGACCTCCACTATCTAAGATGGTGTCAGGGCCTACATAAAATGGAGTCGGGCCTTTGGGGCTTTACGTCATAAGATCCCCCAGGCTACAGCCAGGATGGGGCATGATATACGAACTCTCTTAGGTATTCCCTACTATAGTCTGTTTGCTGCAATGTGGGACTCACCAGGAACCCCGGAGTATTTTAAGGTAAGCTATGTGGTACTATTTGAAGAGATGTGATTAAGAGGTGGGGGGACTTATTGAGTGAGGGTGAACAATGGGAGGAGAAAACATGCAGCTATTTTTCCAAGTTTAAATATATTCAAATAACTGCATAGATAAAGTGACAGGAAGGGTTTGGGGCTGTTGGGTTGACATCTGGCAAATGGAGAACGACCTGCAGGACAGTCTACCTAAGAAAAAGGAAGCTTCCACCTGGTACTGGACCCTAGTGGCAGCTGTGGATAGGAGAGCTAATCCACTGTTTACCACCTGGGAGAGAGACTTGCTGAACGCGAACATGGAGAAGTTATGACAAGTGTCTTTGAATTTACTGTACGCTACTGTGAGAGCTGTCACTCTAAGAAGGAATCATTTCTTTTCCCACCATAGATGGTATTGGACCCCTGCAAAAATGGCGAATTTCAAGAATGTAATGGAGTATTAATGTTTGAGGTGCTTCCGGAAGGAGGCTAACGGCATACATATGCTTGTGGAGTGTCTCGGTCTGGTTCCATTATGGCAAGGTGCTAAACGCAACCTTATAGGTTGTGCAGTGCCTTTTGTTGTTAGCTTGATTGTTGAATAAGGTATGCAGTGTCTGTGTTTTTCTGGCGTTTTGATAGGGGCAACCTGCTCAACATAGTCTGTGCTGCACTGCCTATGGAGCACAGAGGGCAGGGACCTCTCGCCTGCCAAGCTAACTAGTGCGTGAATGAAGTCGGCCTTGGAACTACCACTATGGCCCAGGTGTGTGGAGACAGTTGAGGAGTCTGTGGTTGAATTGTGGTGGTCACAGCTCAGGAGATCTTGCGGCTTGGCATCATCCTCGGGCCCATACGGAAGACCCACCACCCAAACAAGCTAGTTGCACAATCCTGGGGAGTACTTAGATACTAATGTTGTTCTCTTTGTCAATGTGGGTCTCCTCTGGTACTCTTCTGAGGGGACAACAGGCTGTGTTCAGGTTTCTCATAGTGTCTCGCAGCATCTTGGAGCTCAAGTGTTGCAACTGAACACACACTGACTTGAGTTACTGAGTACACTCTATCCAATGGGGGCGGGGTTGCACAGTCTAATTACGCTATAGAGATAGCTTGGGGGCAGTAAATACACCTTCCCTGGAGCACAGAGAGTTTCTTGTTGCTACCTCTGTAGAGATCCTAGCTCCTGGTAGTGAAATCTTGGAATACTAGCTGAAAATTTCTCTCCCATCTATACACTAGAATTGCAGAAGATTGTAATTGTAATTGCATTTATATAGCGCTTAATATCCTGATGAGGTGTCAAAGCACTTTTCGGTGAGTAGCACGCTACTCCGGAACCTAAAAAGGATTAGTGGCAAATTAGTATAGGGAAATATGAAATTAATTTGAGCAGTGGACATGCGAGTCTGTTAGTTGGATTGAAAAGGATAGTGAGGGATAGAGGAGGGAAGGGTCAAAAAGTGTTAATTTGGAGATCATAGCCGTGCGAGGAGGTTTGGGAGGAGTAAAGGAGAGATGGAGGAGGGAAGAGTCTCTAGAAGTGGATTAGGGAGAGAGATGAGGTATCGGATGAGTCTAGGAGGGATACATGAGGGAAAGGCTTATTGTGGTTTGTTTGGGAGATAAGAATAGTAAAAAAGGTTTGAGATGATGCAAGGAGGGGTAGAGGAGGGAAGAGTCTAGAAAGGGTTATTTTGGGGATCATAGTAGTAGGATGGGGTTTGGGATGAGCCAGAGAGTGGAGGTAATGGATATGTTGAGAGGGGTATAGGGTGAGATATAGGGTAGTGCATTAGAGATGCTGAATTAGGAATAAAGTAATAAATATAAAGATACTTAAGTACATGGAAGGTATATATGTACATGGAAGGTATATATGTACATGGAAGGTATATATGTACATGGAAGGTATATATGTACATGGAAGGTATATATGTACATGGAAGGTATATATGTACATGGAAGGTATATATGTACAAGGAAGGTATATATGTACAAGGAAGGTATATATGTACATGGAAGGATGGAAGGTATATATGTACATGGAAGGTATATAAGTACATGGAAGGTATATATGTACATGGAAGGTATATATGTACAAGGAAGGTATATATGTACATGGAAGGATGGAAGGTATATATGTACATGGAAGGTATATAAGTACATGGAAGGTATATATGTACATGGAAGGTATATATGTATAAGGAAGGTAATATTTAGTTGTTTATTCCAACAGTCAGCTCCGATACCTACTCTCAGAAGTTCTGCCCCTTTTGCGTATTCCACTCACACTTGTCCAGTTAAGGTTTTTTTTTTAAGGTGTTAAGGGAAGGTGAGGTGCAGATGGAAATCTGCTATAGGGAGAGACTCAAAACAGGTACTAAAGAGAGGGAGGCTGTCCTACTGAACTATCTGTTAAACTGTGGCGGTTAGACCTTTAAGTGAACAGTAAGTCAGAAAACGGCAGGGGGGAACCTCTAAAGCGCCTGTCCTCCACACCCACATGTCTGTCTCACTAGGAAGAATCCCTGGAGAAGCCCAGCAATTCACATGTGCTGTCTGAGCTCTCTACACCCCTCCAACACAGGATGTAGCAAATACAAAATGGATTCCAGTATGTTAAATGCATCACCCAGTCTCTACGCAACTACTCTACATGCAGATCAGCAAACACATGCACGATCCCTCTCTCACTCTCTTACTCCTACTGTAAAATTAAAAAATAATAATAATGATTTTTTTTAATTGTATGTCTCCAATGCTCTACCCTATGTTTCACCCTTCAAATCTCTGAATATACCCTCTACCTCCACTCTCTGACTCATCCCAAACCTCATTCTGCCACTGTGATCTCTAAAATAACCCTTTCTAGAGTCGTCCCTCCTCTATCCCTCCTTGGACCACCCCAAACCTCATTTTATTGCTGTGATCTCCTAAACAACCCTTTCTAAATTCTTCCCTCATGTATCCCTCCTTAGACATGTCCGAAAACTCATTCTACGGCTAGGACCTCCCTAATCCATCTCTAGAGACTCTTTCCTTCTCCGTGTCTCCTTCTAGAAATCCCAAACCTCATCTTACTACTGTGATCTCCCAAATAACACTTTCTAGACTTTTCCCTCTTCTTTCCCTCCACTATCCTTTTCAATCCAACAGACTCACACGTCCACCGCTCAAATGTATTCATAATTCACCACTAATCCCTTTTTGGTTCTGGAGTAACGTACTACTCGCCGAGGGGTAGTAAGCGCTATATAAATAAAATTGCAATTACAGAAATGGGCAAAGGATGCGGTGCAGTGGAATGTGAGACCAATTTAAAAAGGTGGGAGAGCCCATGTGGCAACTCTTCCTGATAGGAAGGGGTTAAAGGATCTGCCTTGCTCGCTGCCATCGCTGTTAATGCATTCGAGCTTGGATACCAGGGTGCACATGGTGCGGCCCTCCAGATCACATGGCCCAGTTCGGGGCATCAACCTGTGTCCTAAGTGCCTCGAGTGCACACACTGTGGGCCTAATTACGACTTTGGTGGTCCGGGTCCGCCCCGCCACCAAAGCCGTGGTCGGACCGCCCGCCAGATTACAAGTGTAACCCGTGTCTGGCGGGCTTTTGCTTTGATATTCCCATGGCGTTGCACTGAAAATGGGCACCGCAATGGGAACGCCAAAAACTGTTCCTGCACAGCATGGACTGATTGATGCCTCCTGACCGCCACAACACCGCCAGGGAATGGGGGCTCCCTGGCAGCAATGGCGGCATAATAGGGCGGTCGGGAGACCGCTGCGCCCCCACGCCAGACTCATAGTCATGCCCTGTGTGAGCTGAGGCGGGAGTCAAGAATGTGCAACTTGCTGCGATGCACTGCAGGTGGGCGGGCGCGCGGTCCCGAGCCATGGGGGGCCTTTCTCTGACCCGACATCTTTATTTTTTCCCTGGTGCAAAAACACCTTTCTAGGCTATGCAGAGGAGGACATTCTCCGCTCTATATTAGACAAAGTGCAACAGATGTGCTCTGCTGTTCTTACCCCTGTACAAGATTTCATCGACGTGGCTCCACTTCTATGAGGTCGTCTGGTGTCGGGCAGCCTCCAAGCTTCAGGACTTTCCTAGCATGTCAACCACTTTACAGCGATGCGCGCGTCTTTGTGTCAGCGCACGCCTGAAGTGCCCCGCTTCTAAGCGCTAAACACATTTTGTCTGTCGCTTGTTTGTGCCGCGAGCAGATTGGGCGGGGATAGCTCATTCCTACTGTAGGAACAGTAGAGTTTCTCGTGTTTGAGCCATGTCCCTGCGGGCCTGGGGCGTGCAGGGCACTGACACGCACCCCTCCCGCGCAGAAGCCGCTGACCTTGCACTCCGGAGACCCCCTGACACCGGGTCTAATTTCGCCAAGCTCGGTCATGAACTCCAGCGTGACCCCCGGGGGAGGCAGCCCGCCCCCCCCTGGCGTGCAGGAGAGCGGGGTTCGCAGGGAGCTGTCAGAGAGCACACCCAGCGCTCACGGGGCGGGGGGGGGGGGGGGCTGCACAAACAGGCAGGGTGCATTCCAAAGCCCCCCCTGGCGTGGGGTGCAGGAGAGTGGGGTTCGCAGGGAGCTGTCAGAGAGCACACCCAGCGCTCACGGGGCGGGGGGACGGGCTGCACAAACAGGCAGGGTGCATTCCAAAGCCCCCCCCTGGCGTGGGGTGCAGGAGAGTGGGGTTCGCAGGGAGCTGTCAGAGAGCACACCCCCAGCGCTCACCGGGGGCGGGTGCATTCCAAAGCCCTTCTGATTGATTGTCCATCTGCTGCGAAAACTTCTGAAAACTCTCAGCCCCCAAATGATTCCGACCTCTGACCTTCAGCATTACATATCACCAAGTACTTAGCAGAGGTCAGGCCGGCAGCACCGGCGAGCTGAGGCAGGGGGCGGGCTCCGCCATTACTCACTCTGCAGCTCTCCGCCTTTTATCAGAGTGAGATGCGGCGCACAGCCGGGTCTGACGGGCAGAGAGAGAGGTGATGTCTTCATCACAGCTCGCTGTGTAGCATGTGTGCAGAGGCATGGCTGCTGCTCTGCGGTGTGAGGCACCAAGAGCAACGCAGCATCCGAGGCCGGCCTTGGGCATGGGCGCGCCGGGCCCAGGCCCAGGGCGCCAATATTCCGAGGGGCGCAGTGTGAGAAGTTGGCCTGGTATATGCTGTCCACTAATTAAAGTGGGCACCTTGCACCAGTCCAAACGACCCTTATGATGTATGAGGTCAAAGATAACCTTTAGAAAGCTATCCTAGTGGTAGCTGTGGAGAGCAGCCTTCAGGCTTAATCTTGAAGGAATGTAAAGCAGCTTGTTTTACCAGAGTATCACCTCCTGGATGACTAAATGAAAGGAGAACCACACAGTAGTTATATAAAAATATGTATTTATTAATATAACACTCTCTACTAATCTCTACACGAGATTAGAACATAAAGCACAATACTTAATCAATAGAACATACGTAAGTAGCAAAATGTACAACGGGCTCCAGGGGGAGACCGAACTATATACTAAAAAAGTGGTATAACAATAACGACTTCAATAGACACTGTGCCTAGAGCACGTAGAATCGCTGGGACCCCAAGGAACCACCCAAGGCAGTGACACAGGGCGCCCACGGAGAACGGGTGCAGTGAGGAAACACGACCGCGTCCTCCGTGCAACTCTATGGGAAAGTCGCGGTGGGAAAATTACAGTTTAAGGACACTTCTACGAGGACTTCAAGCAAACCCTTTGGAACATAAGAGGTTCTAAGGCCAGCACCCTTGTGAGTACCGAGGTACCCGTGTTACCTATCCCAGAGGAGCCGGGTGCATAGGGGTCAAGTGGTGTCGGAAACCTCCGTCGTTTTTAATGGAGAGCTGCAAGAAAGTACTGCTGCCAGGAAGGCGAAGAGTGTCCGGTGGAATCCAAGCCTGGATTCTAGGTGAGAGGAACCTGAAAGCAGAGGGGACAGGGTCTGGGTCACTTCAGGTGACCAGGGGCTCGGTAGTCGAATGCCCACCGATGTCGGGTGCTTCAGGTGAAGAGAAAGGATGTTTGTCTCTGCAGCCACGGGGACCAGGAGACGTCGACGATGACCAGGGTCTGGAGGTGAGCTGTCCCACGAAGGATGTTGAGAGCTGAGGGGTCGGTGTCCGGCTGGAGCACCAACAAGCCTTGGCAACGGCAACCCACGCAGGAAGAGGAAACAGGTTATGGTGTGGACCAGCAAGGTCCAGGGGACTCTCCAAGCAATGGAGAGTCAGGGCACGTCTGGAACAACCAGGGAAGCCCAAGAACAAACAAGATGACCCTCGCCAGGACCCACAGGCCAACGGACCAGGGATCGCGAGGAGACCTCATGCGAATTCACAAAGCACCAGCCCACAGAGCACTCATGGAGTGGAGACCGGATATCTTCGGTGAAAATGGTGCTCTGAGTCAGGACTACACGTAGTCCAATGCACAAGGTCAGGGATCGCCAACAAGCATATGCACTTGCAAATAGACGCGGTGCACAGGGGTACAGGTTGCACGGCCCCCACGAGGGATACTGGTCTCAGAATCGCTGAGAGGTCAGATCTAGCTCGGGGACCTTCGGGAACCCACCTCCTGTGTTGCAGAAATCTTTGGAGTCCGCAGGAGCTCTGGAGATGCAAGCCGGTCAGATGCGCTTAGGTGCCTGCTGCTGCAGGGGAGTAACTCCTTTACTCCAAGGGAGATTCTTCTGTCGTCCAGCGAAGTGTAGACCCTCGAAGTACTTGGTTTCTTTGCAGAGTCTTGTCCAGGTATAATCCAAAGTCCTGTAGTCAGGTTTCCCACTTTATACCCAGGGAAGGGGTTGGACGGACTCTGGGGACCCTCCTAGGGGAGGGGCAGGACAGAGGGGTGGCTACACCCATGTCCTTTGTCCAGTTTCGCACCAGAGCAGGAGCCACTGGCTCCCAGAACTGGTTTGAGCTGGACTATGCACAGGGACACCAAATGTGCCCCCAGTGCAGACTTTCTGGCACTCTCAGAGTGCACCCACCCAGCCCCAGTACACTAAACCCTGTCTGGGAGGTGGTCACACCTCCCTGTGACAGGATACCTATTGTCATGCCTTCCTCTGCTCGAGCTTGGCTCCGCAGCAGGAGAGCAGAATCGTGTCTGTGGCTGGCAGCATCCATTTTGTGCTGCCCAGGTCGTGAAAGCTGGTACCGGGTAGACCGGTCACACACAGTAGTGGTTCTAGAAGGGTGGAATCATACCTCCCACACCAGTTACTGGTGTGGAGTATGATTCCAAGGTGTTTGACACCAAACACGACATGTTTCTAAGCAGCCGTTTTAAAGTTAGCATTTACCGCGAGGTTATAATGCACTTAAACATATATGTCTGGCTGCATCACAGACAACCCCAGAGAATGGTCTCCGAAGGCTGCAGAGGGGCTCTGCTCATGCAGGGGCACCCTCTCACGTAAAACCCAGCACCCTGCCTTCAGGATTGATAAGGCCTGCCATAGGGGTGACTGATAGGTGTTTAAGTGTAGTGATTTAGATAGATATAGTGAACCTATATCTTAAGTAAGTGGTGCAAGAACCAGCTTACATAGTCTGCCGTAGCAGGCTTGTCGTGTCAATTTGAATGGCCTCTCAGGGGTGGCATAATACATGCTTAAGCCCATGGGAGGCCTCTGGAGTACCTATGCCCTGGGTACATGGTGTACCATATACTAGGGACTTATAAGGGTACCCCAGTATCCAATCTGGAGTGTACCTAAAGTACATGTATTGCAATTTACAGGAGAAAGCAGATAGACTGGGGTCCTGAATAGCAGGATCCCCGTCAGACTAGGCCAAAAACAGTGAGACATCAGCAAAAAGTGGGGGTAACTATAAGAAGCAGATCCTACTCTCCTACATGCAGCACAGAGCTGCCTCACTTAAGGTCATGCATACAGCAGCTCGTCTGCCCACTTGGTCTCAATCGGGTCCTTTAAAGACTTTGTAATCAGCCCTTAATTTACCTTGGCGTAATTGTTAACACTCCATCAACCCCCCTCCCTCCTCTCATCTTCCTCACACCTCTTGCCGTCACACCGCAATGACCCCCTCCACCCCCACACACAACAAGCACCACATTTTCTATCCACCCATGGTGATGTCCGGGTCAATCCGATTTAGGGCCGGCCCTGGCACAGCATCAGAGCCGAGAGGGGCGGTGCCCAGTGAAATAAAGGGGTGCACAGGGGCCAGTGTAAAGTGTTTGGGGGTCCTAGAAGCTTTAGTCCCCAATGCAGATTTCTGTTTGTTTATTGCAGCATTTTGTAAAGCGATACATGTCACTTTTTGGTTACTTCAGAGCGCTTATTTGGATATCAACCAGGATAAAAAGACTTGGGATAAATGGCAACTGATTGAGACCGGAGAGGAAGGTATTGAAAACTAATAAAACCCGATGGCACATTTTACATGAAGCAATTCACAAAATATTCTTGTTTTGCTTTCTTTTTAGCGACTTTTCCGAACGGCACTGAACGAGTTGTAGTAAACAGTACACAATAAAGTGAAAGTTACACCGTCACAACGGTGACGGATATCCAGTCCGTAGAAATATAAATCCCATTACATCCGATGGAATTTATATTTCTACGGACGGGATATCCGTCACTGTTGTGATATCCGTCACCGTTGTGATATCCGTCACCGTTGTGATATCCGTCACCGTTGTGATATCCGTCACCGTTGTGATATCCGTCACTGTTGTGATATCCGTCACCGTTGTGATATCCGTCACCGTTGTGATATCCGTCACTGTTGTGATATCCGTCACCGTTGTGATATCCGTCACTGTTGTGATGGAGTAACCCGTCCGCCAAGATCTTAATCAGGCCCGAAGTATAAAAATTCATATAACGTAATAGTATCATGAAGTTTAAGCTTTGAGGAAGTGCCTAGAGAGTGAAAATACTGAAGGCTTTATACAAAGAGCTCCAGGTTCAGTCAGTGGGTCCTATTCACAAGGGTAAACTTACACGTTTGTGTAAATTTACTAGTTTTCGGTAATCACAAAGGTAAACTTAGACCAGAAGTCTAACTTTACTACTTTTCAGTATTCAGAAAGTTAAGTTACTACATGTAAAGTTAGACTTTTAGTCTAAGTTTACCTTTGAAAATACAGAAAAGTAATAAATGTACACAAAAGTGTAAGTTTACCTTTGGTAATCGGGCCCAGAGTGTCTGAGGAGTGCGGTCCGCAGCCTCAGAGCCCACAGAGGGAGCACTCAACTTCCAGACAGAGACCGAGGTTCAGCAACGCCATTAACATCGAGAACTAAGATCCCGCCAGGGTTCAGATCAAATCATATAGGGAGAAAGAGTGAAGTAATTGATTATTTTTCATTAAAATACATAGAAAATGATACTGGAATGTAAGTGTACTGGAAGCCACTGTACAAAGATGAGGTCTGCAGAACTACATGTGGAATGAAGTGACCAAAGAGAATAGAGCAGAGAAGTGGAGGGGCGAGTGTAAAAGTTAATCGAGGAAGACCCACAGACATGGTGCTACAGCCACAAAAGAACCAAAGTCTGAAGCAACCTGGAGACCCTCACGGGTGAGAAGATACCCTCACTGTTGACGAGATACCCCCACAGGTGACAAGATACCCTCACGGGTGACAAGATTCCCTCACGGGTGATAAGATACCCTCACGGGTGACAAGATTCCCTCACGGGTGATAAGATACCCTCACGGGTGACAAGATACCCTCACAGTTGACAAGATGCTCTCACGGGTGACAAGATAGCCCCACAGTTGACAAGATGCTCTCACAGGTGACAAGATAGCCCCACAGGTGACAAGATACCCTCACTTTGACAAGATACTCTTACAGGTGACACAATACCCTCACAGGTGGCAAGATACCCTCACAGGTGACAAGATGCTCTCACGGGTGACAAGAAGCACTCTACAAATCTACTGATTGATTGATTGAAGCAACAATTCAATAGAAGAAAAGATGACAAACAATAGGTTCTGGCGAAAGCGGATGTTTTCACTAAGAACGGAGGTGAAAGGAAACATTAGATCGTGAGCCTAATAGCGTGCAGTGAGAGCTGGTGAACTTTGAGAGTAGTGGGGCGTAATACCCATCCCAACTTGCAGCAGAAGAGTAAAGCTAACAAGTCCGACACCCTCTAGGAAGCCTCTGAGGCTCTGCACGTCTTATCCTCGACATCCCCCGACGCAGCCACATCACACCCCACCTGAGAGACCTGCACTGGCTCCCTGTCAACAAGAGGATAACCTTCAAGCTCCTCACCCACGCACACAAAGCACTCCACAACTCCGGACCAGCCTACCTCAACAGACGACTCAGCTTCTACACCCCCACCCGCCAGCTCCGCTCGACCAGCCTCGCCCTCGCCACAGTCCCCCGCATCCGGAAAACGACCGCCGGCGGCAGATCCTTCTCCCACCTCGCCGCCAAGACCTGGAACACCCTCCCCACCAACCTCCGACAGACCCAAGACCTACTGGCCTTCAGAAGACTCCTCAAGACCTGGCTCTTCAATCAGTAGCAGCACCACCCCCCTCTTCCCCCAGCGCCTTGAGACCCTCGCGGGTATGTAGTGCGCTTTATAAGTGACATGATTGATTGATTGATTGATTCCACACAAGAAAATAAAACAAGGATTGGTAAATACAATAGGTCTCATTGGCCTGGACCTCATTTATATATAAAGCTATATTAAAAAAAACAATGACGCAGGTGAGGGGCAATGGAAGAGAGGATGGGGCAGAGCAGGTTGAGGGAAGGCAATTAGGAGTCGGCAGGAGGTGGGGTCACAAGGGAGACAGCATGGCACGGAGCCGGAGGGGGGAGAAGTACAGGGGAGAGAGAACAATCAACACAAGAGGAAGAGAGCTGGAAAAGACATCCACTATCATGGAGTGCCTAACCAAAAGGAAAAAGTAGTTCCCTAAAAGTGAGCAGTGGAAGGAAACAAGTCAGCCAGTCAAGAGGATGGTGAAGAGGGTATGCTCCATGGGAGCAACAAACATAAAATGGACAAGGAACGCCATCATATAAGTAGCACGTAAAGGAGAGTGACAATAAAGCCAGCCAATGGCAGGCAATGAGCTGCGTCTAAGCCCCTGTAAGCTATTGGTAAGCCACCAGACAGCTTGCTCAAAATGGTACTAAAATACTGCATTTTACAGCACAATTCTCATATCAATTTGCTATAAAAGGCAGAGGTTCCGAATGGGCATTCAAGTAACATCCTAGTACCTTCACAGTGTGCTAAGCAAGCGCTTGCCCTCCCTAGGAGTGTAGCAGGTTCATATTAGCCATAGAAATGTTTAAGAATGGACAATATTTCAGCACAGTGCCACAAAAGAGGTGATACATGTAACCCAGAGAAAACAATTTGACATAACCAACTACTTTCCAAGCAATTCTCTCCACCTCTGTATTTTACTTTATTCAAAGTAAATAATCTTACAATCGGAGGCCGTTTACAGTAGAGGTAGACAGATTTTACAGGCTCACATCGCCTTGTGGGTGCTCACATTAATGAGACCTTTCAGGCTCACACCGCATTGCTGCTGCTCAGATTACGAAGACTTTACAGGCTCACACCGCATTGCTGCTGCTCAGATTACGAAGACTTTAGAGGCTCACACCGCATTGCTGCTGCTCAGATTACGAAGACTTTACAGGCTCACACCGCATTGCTGCTGCTCTGATTACGGAGACCTGTCAGGCTCACACCGCCTTGTGGCTGCTCAGATTACGGCGGCCTCACAGGCTCACACCACCATGCTGCTGCTCAGATTACAGAGACTTTACAGGCTCACACCGCATTGCTGCTGGTCTGATTTCGGAGACTTTACAGGCTCACACCACATTGATGCTGCTCTGATTACGGAGACCTTTCAGGCTCACACCGCATTGCTGCTGCTCAGATTACGGAGGCCTCACAGGCTCACACCACCATGCTGCTGCTCAGATTACGGAGACTTTACAGGCTCACGCCACATTGATGCTGCTCTGATTGCGGAGACCTTTCAGGCTCATGGTACCTTGCTGCTGCTCAAATAACAGAGACCTTATAGGCTCACACCACATTGCTGCTACTTAGATTACGGAGACTTTACAAGCTCACACTGCATTGCTGCTGCTCAGATTAATGAGATTTTACGGGCTCACACCGCATTGCTGCTGCTCCGATTACGGAGGCCTTACAGGCTCTCACCACATTGCTGCTGCCCAGATTATGGAGACTTTATAGGCTCACATTGCATTGCTGCTGCTCAGATTATGGAAACTTTACAGGTTTACACCACATTGCTGCTGCTAAAATTACGGAGACTTTTCAGGCTCACACCGCATTGCTGCTGCTCAGATTACGGAGACTTTACAGGCTCACACTGCATTGCTGCTGCTCAGATTATGGAGACTTTACAGACTCACACCGCATTGCTGCTGCTCTGATTACGGTGACTTTACAGGCTCACACCACATTGATGCTGCTCTGATTACGGAGACCTTTCAGGCTCACACCGCATTGCTGCTGCTCAGATTACGGAGGCCTCACAAGCTCACACCACCATGCTGCTGCTCAGATTACGGAGACTTTACAGGCTCACGCCACATTGATGCTGCTCTGATTACGGAGACCTTTCAGGCTCATGCTACCTTGCTGCTGCTCAAATAACAGAGACCTTCAGGCTCACACCACATTGCTGCTACTTAGATTTCGGAGACTTTACAAACTCACACTGCATTGCTGCTGCTCAGATTAATGAGATTTTACAGGCTCACACCGCATTGCTGCTGCTCCGATTACGGAGGCCCTACAGGCTCTCACCACATTGCTGCTGCCCAGATTATGGAGACTTTACAGGCTCACATTGCATTGCTGCTGCTCAGATTATGGCAACTTTACAGGTTTACACCACATTGCTGCTGCTCAGATTACGAAGACTTTACAGGCTCACATTGCATTGCTGCTGCTCAGATTATGGCAACTTTACAGGTTTACACCACATTGCTGCTTCTCAGATTACGAAGACTTTACAGGCTCTCACCGCATTGCTGCTGCTCAGATTACGAAGACTTTACAGACTCTCACCGCATTGCTGCTGCTAAGATTACGGAGACTTTACATGCTCACACCGCATTGCTGCTGCACAGATTACGGAGACTTTACAGGCTCACACCGCATTGATGCTGCTCAGATTACGGAGACTTTACAGACTCACACCGCATTGCTGCTTCTCATATATTGGAGACTTTACAGGCTCACACTGCATTGCTGCACCTCAGATTCCAGAGGCCATACAGGCTCAGGCAGCAGATAGATTACACTCATCTCACAGACTATGGTGCCAAATATCAGGTAAAGATATATATTTGGAAATTGAAATATTTTGTCTTCAAACCTCATCTTTTCAGATTAGGAAAGCACCCACATGTTGCTACCAAATAGGTGTATTTAATTTTGTAAAAATAAACCAAATTCCCCAAAACATTCATGAAAAAGGCTCGCTTTTCCTTTTCAGTAAAGATGTGTTTAATGTCCAAATATCAATTTGTCGTTTTCATCCAGTCCCCACATTTACTACCACCAATGTTTGATTGATTTCCCATCACTTGCCCATGTATCAGTGTGTCCACCTGTGGCTGGCCAAGAATGACCCTCGTTTTCCAGAATGCTCCTAGTCTGAGAGCCAGAGATTAGCAAGGCCGTCTTGCAGGAACCTATTAGCTCACAGCTGCAGCTGCTGTTGATGTCAGTCGGATAAAAATGGAAAATTCCGCTTCAGGGTAAGCAGTGAAGAACAGAAGGCATGTGGGAACCTGCACATGCACAATAAAGTATTATTCAGCAGCTTTACACAAATTAAGTCAGAAGAGCTAATTCATTTCAAGTCCCAATTTAACTAGATGTATCTGTTGTCACCACACTCAAATACCACGACGCCTCTTATAATTTCTATGCAGGTGACAGACAGCTGTGCTTGAAAACCACTTTCCCCTAAAATGGACTGGTTTGCAAACCTCATCTCAGCTGGAATTCAGTCTTGGGTGTTATTCAGTATCTCAACTTCAACCCTTTTAAAACCGAGTTCCTCCTGATCGCCACCTATCTGCCCCATCCATGCACAATCCTACTTTTAACTCACTTCCTACCTAGTGAAATGCACTAAATCGCTGGACTTCTGCTTGGATAAGGACTTAAACCTTAAAGCACACAGGGGCAGATTTACAAGAACTGGCGCATCTCTGCATATTAGCGGAGATGCGCCAGGTAATTTGCGGCACATAAATAAACCCTTGTGCCACCATGGATGCGTCGCATTTACAATGCAGCTCACCGTGGTGCAAGGATAGACAGATGCGTGATGCATCTTTTGGCGTAAGGGCAGCACATTGCTGGAGTCGTGTTGCAAGTACGACGCAACTCCAGCAATGGTCAGGAATGCCTATTCCTATCATGCTGCATCACTCCTTACGCCTGCTTCAAGCAGGCGCAAGGTTTTGACGCAGTGGCGTCGTAAAAGTGACTCAGTGAAATCTTGTAGATTTCACTGCGCCACTTTTACGAGGCTTTATTGCGTCGGAACGCCCACCCTGCACACATTATACCTGACGCAGGTATAATGTAGCGCAGGGCTTTACAACGTGACGCAGCTCCCTAGATGCATCACATTGTAAAAATGTCGCAACGTGGCGCATTGTTTATGACGATGCTGCATCACAGAAGTGACGCAACGGCGGCGTAAAGTTGTCGCAAGGGGCTTGTAAATCTGCCCCACAGTGCATTGGCCAAAGGGCCCATTATTAACTGATGCTCCTACGTGGGATTATTTACCTTTGATTTCTGTAGAACACTTCAAACAGGAGGTACTTCCCCTGGTGCTCTCAAGGCTTGGCTATGGGAACTCCCTGCTCAACGGACCCCCAGAGATTCATGCAGCCCCTCTTTAAGTGACTGATACCAGGAGTGAGAAATGTTGAGCATATAGCCCCAATACTGATCACATTTTCATGGCTTCTCATTGAAACAAGAAACCCCTGTAAACTGGCGCGCATGATCCATAAAGGCCTTCACTCTGGAGCCCTTAACTGTGCAGCATAGAAATTGGTCACTTACAGGGACCAACAAGAATGGACACCTTCCATCTTGAAATCCTAGCCTACAAGAAAACTAAAACAATTATATCAATTTTCTTGATATTACCAATTTTACACTATAAGTTGCAATTTTTTTATAATTCATTTCTTTCTTTTTCTCTTTTTTCTTTTTACTTTTATAATTTTGCTTTCACACATCACTGTGAAGTACATTTAAATCCTTTTGAATGACAGAAAGTGCTGGTGCGAACATAATGTGCAAGCAAGTTAAATTCAAAACCTTTGTAAACTTGATCAATGCACAAAATGCAATCTTTAAAAATTGCAATAATTATGAAAATTCCCATGATAAGTTAAAGTTAAGATCAACAACAAGATATCATAATATATACACAAATCTAGAAGAATATAAGGTGCAAAGAGATGTTGTAATAAAGTGGCTAATGCATAGAGACATCAAGGATCCGTAATCTATTCAGGGTAAAATACACATTAAATTGGAACCCAAGATGTGAGTATATTATCATAAAACCAAATCTCTAAAAACAGGGAGGAAAGGAGTCAATAAGTACACCATCACAATATTCATTATATACAGTTAACATTACTCTCCCGTCTTTGTGTCCCCTAAAAGGACCCAGATTCCGGGTGCTGTTGCTAGATGATAATGAATAGTGAGATTCTGTGTGTGTGAGTGACTATGACTAAAGTGCCAGTGCATGGACGTTGGACAGTAAAGTACTGTTAGTATAGGCATTTTACTCGATAATTTTAAAACTCTCTAACTGTTAAAATCATTTGTAATTCATCCCCGTAAGAGTGTATCTCTAGATGAGTAATACGTACTTTTGTGCCTGTGTTGTTCAAGATTAGTTAAATTCATCAATGGGACTAAATTCTGAATTTATACACCTTGATTGCATCAATAAACATATCAATATTGGTTCTGAAAGGCATAAAATATAGAAATTTAGAAAATATATAAATACACAAATGCATTCCAATCACAAGCTCACAACCCCAAGACGATCAGTGAGCAAATGTCATGGCACCATAGTATCTGGAGATTATTTAGTTACTATAGATGTATATGTAGTTCTGCATCCAGATTGTGCCCTTGTGGATTCTCGGTGCCTATCGCCAGAATCAGTCGTGATTCTGCTCTTCTTATGCTTAGTGTCCTGTCACCACCTCGTTCTTTTTGCTTGATGATTTTGATACCAGAGTAGATCAATTGGCGGCTATCATTAGAGTGGAAGTCATGAAAATGCTTGGCCGTTGGATAGGAAAAGTCCTTATTTTTGATGGCCCGCAGGTGTCGCAAAATTCTCAATTTCAATTTATTAATCGTACTTCCAACATATGACTTTTTACAGGGACACTGTAATAGGTAAACCACGAATTTGGACTCACACGTGATGTGATCCATAATATGCTCGATTTTGCCATTTTGGAATTGATATGTTTTGGTATTCTTCCCATTAATACACGCTTTGCACTTTAGGCATCTCCAGAAACCAGGAGTGTCGAGCCATGTTGAGACTGTAGGTTGTTTGATCATTAGATGACTATGTGTTAAAATGTCACCCAAAGACGCTATTTTTCTGTATGTTATACTAGGATGTAAGGGAAGAGAGGTTTCATCAAGCAAAAGTATCTTCCAATTCCTTTGTATAATTTCTCTCAGTTCTTTGTTTTGGTTGTTGAAATCGATGATCAGTCGAGTTGTAGTGTCATCATTTTTGTGATTTGGCTCTGAACCTTCCTGACGTTCTATTAGAAGGTCTTTTCTCATTTTGGATTTCACTTTAGTTCTTGCAGTCTCGATGACTTTCAGTGGATATCCCCTTTCCAGGAAACGGTCACTCATCTCATCCAGTTGTGCTTCCAAGTCAATGGTTTCAGAACAGTTCCTCTTGGCCCTAAGCATTTCTCCATAGGGTACGCACCATTTTAGGTTTTGTGGATGCCCGCTGTTAGCATGGAGAATGCTGTTGCATGATGTTGGTTTCCTGTACATTTTAGTACAAAGTTTTTGATTATCAATGAAGACTTCTACCTCCAGAAAGATGACATTAGACTCACTGATGGTAGATGTGAAAGAGAGAATAAATGTATTGATATTCATTTTTTGGATAAAGTTTTCAAACTCAGTGCGGCTCCCCTCCCATATCACAAAAAGATCGTCTATAAATCTACTCCAAATTTTTATGTTGCGACCAGCTGGCATTTTCATAATTTCAGTTTCCCATGGTGCCAACACGAGATTAGCGTAGGTGGGTGCAAAAGATGTCCCCATTGCTGTCCCATGCTTTTGATGGCAGAAGTCACCTTTAAAAAGAAATATGTTGTGATGAAGACAATATGTCAACATGTCCAACAACATCTCTGAATGTTCAAGGTAGCTTACAGATCTCAGGTTCAAGAAATGTTTGACAGCAGCAATTCCAACATTATGGACGATCGATGTATAGAGGGAAGTAACTTCTATTGTTGCCATAATGAAGTCTTCTTTCCATTCGATTTTTTTAATCTTGTTAAGAAAATCAATAGTGTCTCTAAGGTAAGATGGCAAAGATGTTACATAGTTCATTAAAAATATATCAATGAAGCGTGATGTGTTGAAAAGAACCCTAGGAGCTGACAATTGGTCTTCCTGGTGGTTTTTGAATGGATTTATGAACTTTCGGTAGAAAGTAAATCGTGGGTACAATGGGGAAATCAATTTTGAGATACGTGTATTCTTCATAATCAATTAGGCCTTGATCTTTCCAGCCCAGCAACATTAGATGATATTCCTTGATCCAGGTTTCCATTGGATTGGTTTTTAATTTCTCATAATGATCCTCATTCCCCAATTGTCTATTGGCGTCTTCAATGTAGTCACTCAAGTTCTGTACTACAATGTTTCCGCCTTTGTCAGAGGCTTTTATTATGATCTGTGAATCATCTCGTAGTTCTCGTAGTGCTCGCTGTTCTCCAGGTGTTAAATTCCAATTCTTCTCCTTCTTTCTCTTGATTGAGGGGCAATTAAGTATTGTGCGATTCAGATCTTCCACCATGACTTCTTGGAAGAGGTCAATTTTATTGCCCGGTGGAAGTTGTGGGCAAAAAGTGGATTGCGCTTTTAATCCACTCTCACCTCCTTTCCAAGTGGCAATGCCCAACCGGATACAAAGTTGCCCGACTCCTGAGGTTGTTGTGGTGTAATATCACCTGGGTCCTGCTCTTTTTCTAATTCTATTAGAGCTCTTAATGCAGGTATATATCTTTTGGGCATAAAGGTGATGTTTCCTTACTTGTCTTCATTGATGACATTCAGGTCGGAGGTTTATTTTCAAAATGTTTCTTTTGTTTGAGCTTGCGACAAAACTTATATAGATCAATACGTATATAAATAAATAAAGGGAAGTCTGGATTTGAACATTTCTTTTAAATAGCAAAGTTGAGTTAGCAGTTTTAAAGCTGCTCTACCGGTCTGCAGTGGCGGGCTGGGAGACATGTTTTACTTTGTCACACTCAGGTTGGCACAATTAGTGCTACAGCCCAATGGGGAATCTTTAACTTACAGTACAGTCCCTGGATACTACTGGTACCATATACTAGTGACTTATAAGTAAGTTAGCTTACACCAATTGGGTATAGGCCATTAAACAATTAAACATATACTTTTAAAGGTCAGACCACTGGCACTGAGGTCTGGTTAGCAGGCCTCAGTGCACTCTCAGTCATTACACCAGTACCTAATAGTCAAAAATGGGGCAAAAAGTGGGAGTGAACTTGCAAAAAGCCATTTCCTCACAATATCATAAAAAATGCTGAAGTCATTAAACCTGTTCAGTTCACCCTGGATATGTATCCTTCAGGAAGAGAAGTATTGCTGACACTGTGAGCTTTTTAGTTCTTTTTTAAAGCACGGGTAGCAACTGTTTGTGTAATGTCGGGGGAAGGGTGTTCGGGCAGGAGTAAGTTCAACACCCTACGAGTGGTCCCACTTTTGTGCACTTTAAGAGACGTTCTAGACGGTGGGACTCTATGGTCCAGTAGAAGGCTGGGAAGCCGAAACGCGTAGACCGTCCTTTTAAACCTTGTTTTGCACTTTGGTGTGCCAATAAATATTTAGTGAAAACTGACCTCTGCTGTGGTGCCGTGAATTTTTGCTGTGGAACAAAAAAAGCTCGAACTGAGAATTAATCCTCGATATATATGTATGTATGTATATAGTAGTCCCATTCAGGAGTTAGCGCGGCTGAGTTGACAGCATGTAACTGTGTATTTGTCAATGGGGCTACTAGTCTTTCCACAGTAGAAACAACAATTTGGGGTTTTTCCACTTAGGACATATAAAAACACATATCCTTCTTTTTAATATACAACACTTTGCCTCAGGGATCCACCGGCCTACCTAACGGGTGACATATATTTATATCTATATATCTCTATATATCTATATCTATACAGATAGAGATATATATATATTCACTGAAAAAACCATAGGTTTTAGGGAAAGTTATAGGCCTTTCCCCTCAATTTTTGTGAGAGGTTAAGCCTCAATGTCAGAATCAGTGGGTGATGATCACTATGCAGTGTTTCTATAATTGAGCATTTTTCCACCAAACCCTTGTATTTAATAGATATAACAAGGAGGCTACTCAAGACCTGGTTGTTCGACCAGTAGCAGCACCCCCCCCCCTTTTTTTTCCCCAGCGCCTTGAGACCATCGCGGGTAAGTAGTGCGCTTTACAAATTCTGTGATTGATTGATTGATTGATATCATCAGTGATGTCACTGACCATGTCATGAGTGATGTAATATGTGACGTCATCAGCAGTGCATTGCGGGGGCGCGAGTTATAGTTAGCTGAACTAACTATAACGGGGGAATTTCACGGGTTTTGTACGAGTGCAATGTCCAACTAACTATAACTTTCCCTAAAACCTATGGTTTTTTCAGTGAATTTCAAATGTTTTTTAAATGCTAATTTCTAACTATAACGTGTCTGAAACCTATGGTTTTTTCAGTGAATTTCAAAGGTTTTTTAAATGCTAATTTCTAACTATAACGTGCCTGAAACCTATGGTTTTTTAAGTGAATTTCAAAGGTTTTTTAAATGCTAGTTTCTAACTATGCCTACAGAGGTAGGACATGTGAAGAAAGAAGAAAAAACGCACAGAAAAAAGCAAAAGAAATGCAGAAAGAAGCAACAGAAGTCCACAAAGACGAAGAAAAGTGCAGGAAGAAGCAAAAGATGTGCAGAAAGCACCAACAGAGGAGCAGAAAGAGGCCTTGTTACAAAATCATCCTGTGCCCACAACTTTTTCAGACGGGTACTGGTGGTAACTGACTCTGACTAACCAGAGCCAGTGCTATGCTAAAAGACACTTAGAATACAGTGAAAACACCTACATACACTTGGGAACACTATGCCTTGGGGTACCCCTGTGATTAGCATGACCTCCTCTGTAAGTCCCTAGTACATAATAGGGCAGAGGGATTAAAACTACCTCTTAAAATGCGCCACAGGGCATGTTTGCACACATGTCACCTCAGGCCCCGCCCCCTCCCTTCACCACTGTGCAAACGCGCCCCATGGCGCGTTTTAAGTTGTGGGATTAGGTCACCTTGAATCCTGAGGGTCCCAGGGGCCCAATTAGCCCACCAGGTACTTCCAGTAAGCGCCACAGCCCTGCGTTGCAGAGAGGTGGTCCGAGGCCACGCCCCTTTTTACACCTCTCTGCAACGCAGCTCTGTGGCGCTTACTGGAGGTACCTGGTGGGCTAGTTGGACCCCAGGGACCCTCAGGATTCCAGGGGACGTAATCCCCCAACTTAAAACACGCCACAGGGCATGTTTGCACACATGTCACCTCAGGCCCCGTCCCCTCCCTTCACCACTGTGCAAACGCGCCCCGTGGCGCGTTTTAAGTCGGGGGATTAACTCCCCTTGAATCCTGAGGGTCCCTGGGATGCAACTGGCCCACCAGCTACCTCCATTAAGCGCCACAGAGCTGCATTGCAGAGAGGTGTAAAAAGGGGCGTGGCCTCAGAACACCTCTCTGCAACGCAGCCCCCTGGCGCATACTGGAGGTTCCTGGTGGGCTAGTTGGCCCCCATGGACCCCCAGTATTTAAGGGGAATTCGTTCCCCATCTGCAAACGCGCCAGGGGGCGCGTTTGCAGAGTGCTGCAAGGAGGGGGCGTGGCCTCCGGCACGATGCCGCTCTTTTTTTTTTTTTTAAGAAGGGGGGCTGTGTGGCCCCCCTTCTTTTTGTAATTTATTTGCCCTGGGGACACCATCCCCCAGGGCCTGCCCCCTATTTTTTTTTAAAAATTCAAAATATTTGGAAGGGGGCCGCGTGGCCCCCCTCCCGAGGCCTTAATCGGCCCCGGGGACCCCATCCCCCGGGGCTTGGCCTTATTTATTTTTTTTAATTCTTTTGGAGGGGGCTGCGTTGCCCCCCTCCTCAGGCCACTTATGGCCCCGGGGACCCCATCCCCCGGGGCCGGCCTTCTTTTTATTTTTTTTTATTTCAATTTTGGGGAGGGGGCCCAAATGTTTTTATATGTCCTAAGTGGAAAAACCCCAACTTGTTGCTTTTACTGTGGGAATGTAGCCCTTAGGTAGCCACACCCCTAGTGTAGGCTACCAAGCTCAACACACTGAAAGAAGGGTTCTGGCATCTCAGGAGAGGGCAGGATATTACACTCTGGGATAGATAGATGCCTCACATTGCAGGAAGCCATCAGGCAGAAGGGGACATGGTAGCCCATTGGGTAGTAGTCACAGCATTCCCAACGACAAGTTGTGGGCATAACAATTTGCACCCGTGGCACCCAGAGCTCAGATCACATTTGCATTGTAGAGGATCAAAGAAAGACTGCCCTGCTGTTCCCTGGACCTGGCAGAGAGAGACTGCGCCAGAGACTGGACTGCACCTGCTGCTCCTGGGCTAGAAAAAAGAGAACTGTGCCTGCGGTGCCCTGCTTGAGAAAAAGTTGTCCCTGAGCCCCAGACGGAAGAGGTGAACTCCAAGAGTCAGTTTGCTGAATTCCTCTTCCGCTTGGCAGTTCGGGCTGGACTGTTCCCACAAGGAACAGGGGCAAGACTGATTTGCATATGGCTGGGTCCAAACTGGGGTGGTGTGGTGAGCAAAAGAATGATGAATTAAACCCAGATCTTTGTGACTGGGGTGAATGTTTGCATTGTCCAGCATTCTGTCCATCAATTGTTTCTTTTGCATATGTCGCCCTAAGTGGGAAGGGTGTGCCCAGACGTGGGTCCCGTGCTCACTACACCACTGGATTCAAGCTAGCCTGGCTGATGAAGCGTGATGCCCTGAAACCGGTACCAGGATGCTTGTTTCCGGTCCAGGGAGGACCTGGCTTGGTAGTTCGGTCTGGACTGTTCCCACAAGGAACAGGGTCAAAACTGATTTGCATATGGCTGGGTCCAAACTGGGGTGGTGTGGTGAGCAAAAGAATGATGGATTAAACCCAGATCTTTGTGACTGGGAGTGAATGTTTGCATTGTCCAGCATTCCGTCCATCAATTGTTTCTTTTGCATGTGTCACCCTAAGTGGGAAGAGTATGCCCAGACGTGGGTCCCGTGCTCACTACACCACTGGATTCAAGCTAGCCTGGCTGATGAAGGGTGATGCCCTGAAACCGGTACCAGGATGCTTGTTTCCGGTCCAGGGAGGACCTGGCTTGGCAGTTTGGGCTGGACTGTTCCCACAAGGAACAGGGTCAAGACTGATTTGCATATAGCTGGGTCCAAACTGGGGTGGTGAGCAAAAGAATGATGGATTAAACCCGGATCTTTGTGACTGGGGTCAATCAATCAATCAATCATGTCACTTATAAAGCGCACTACATACCCGCGAGGGTCTCAAGGCGCTGGGGGAAGAGGGGGGTGGTGCTGCTACTGATCGAAGAGCCAGGTCTTGAGGAGTCTTCTGAAGGCCAGTAGGTCTTGGGTCTGTCGGAGGTTGGTGGGGAGGGTGTTCCAGGTCTTGGCGGCGAGGTGGGAGAAGGATCTGCCGCCGGCAGTCGTTTTCCGGATGCGGGGGACTGTGGCGGGGCGAGGCTGGTCAAGCGGAGCTGGCGGGTGGGGGTGTAGAAGCTGAGTCGTCTGTTGAGGTAGGCTGGTCCGGAGTTGTGGAGTGCTTTGTGTGCGTGGGTGAGGAGTTTGAAGGTTATCCTCTTGTTGACAGGGAGCCAGTGCAGGTCTCTCAGGTGGGGTGTGATGTGGCTGCATCGGGGGATGTCGAGGATAAGACGTGCAGAGGCGTTCTGGATGCGTTGCAGCCGTCTCAGGAGCTTAGCCGTCGTTCCTGCGTAGAGGGCGTTTCCGTAGTCCAGCCTGCTGGTGACGAGGGCCTGGGTGACTGTTTTTCTTGTTTCGGTGGGGATCCACTTGAAGATCCTGCGGAGCATTCGGAGGATGTTGAAGCAGGATGAGGAAACGGCGTTGACCTGCTTAGTCATGGAGAGGGTGGGGTCGAGGATGACCCCTAGGTTGCGTACGTGGTCGGTGGGTGGCGGGGCTGTTCCCAGTGATGTTGGCCACCAGGAGTCGTCCCAGGCTGAAGGGTTGGAACCAAGGATGAGGACCTCCGTCTTGTCCGAGTTCAGCTTCAGGCGGCTGGTCCTCATCCATTCGGCGACGGCCTTCATTCCTTCGTGGAGGTGGGCTTTGGCGGTGTGAGGGTCTTTGGTGAGGGAGAGGATCAGCTGGGTGTCGTCGGCGTAGGAGATGATGTTGAGGTTGTGCTGTCGGGCGACGTGGGCGAGGGGTGCCATGTAGATGTTGAACAGCGTTGGGCTGAGGGAGGATCTTGGGGTACGCCGCAGATGATCTTGGTGGCCTTGGATCGGAAGGGGGCGAGGCGGACGCTTTGTGTTCTGCCGGAAAGGAAGGATGTGGTCCAGTCCAGGGCCTTCTCTTGGATCCCGGCGTCGTGAAGGCGTGTTCGTAGTGTGTGGTGGCAGACCGTGTCGAAGGCGGCTGATAGGTCCAGGAGGATGAGGGCTGCTGTTTCTCCGTTGTCTAGCAGGGTCCTGATGTCATCGGCGGCGGCGATGAGGGCGGTTTCGGTGCTGTGGTTGCTGCGGAAGCCGGACTGGGAAGGGTCCAGGATGTTGTTCTCCTCGAGGTAGCGGGTCAGTTGTTTGTTGACGATTTTCTCGGTGACCTTCGCGGGGAACGGGAGCAGAGAGATGGGTCGGAAGTTCTTGAGGTCCTTGGGGTCTGCCTTGGGTTTCTTGAGTAAGGCGGTGATCTCGGCGTGCTTCCAGCTTTCCGGGAAGGTTGCTGTCTCGAAGGAGATGTTGATTATTTTCCGGAGATGGGGCGCGATGGCTGTACTGGCTTTGTTGAAGATGTGGTGAGGGCACGGGTCTAGCGGTGAACCGGAGTGGATGGTGTTCATGATCTCGCTGGTGTCCTCGTCGTTGATGTTGGTCCAGGAGAGCAGGCGGTTGGTGGTTGTGGGGGCAGTGGTCTCGGTGGTTGCCGGGGCGGTCGTGGTGTTGAAGCTGTCGTGGATGTCGGCGATTTTGCGGTGGAAGAAGGTGGCCAGTGAGTCGCACAGGTCTCGCGACGGCTGGATGTCGTTGGTGTTGGAGCTGGGGTTGGAGAGTTCCTTCACGATGTTGAAGAGCTCTTTGCTGTTGTGTGCGTTGTTGTCTAGGCGGTCTTTGAGTGAGGCCCTTTTGGCGGATCTGATGAGGTGATGGTGACTGCGGGTGGCGCTCTTGTGGGCGGTGTAGCTGTCCGCTGTCCGTTCGTGGAGCCAGATCTTCTCCAGTTTTCGGCATGTTCGTTTGGAGGCCTGGAGGTCTTCGGTGAACCAGGTGGCTTTCTTGCTGGTGTGGCTCTTGGGCGGATTCTTGAGCGGGGCGAGGGTGTTGGCGCAGTCGTCGATCCACTGTCTGGGGTGAATGTTTGCATTGTCCAGCATTCCGTCCATCAATTGTTTCTTTTGCATATGTCGCCCTAAGTGGGAAGGGTATGCCCAGACATGGGTCCCTGCTCACTACACTACTGGATTCAAGCTAGCCTGGCTGATGAAGGGTGATGCCCTGAAACCGGTACCAGGATGCTTGTTTGCGGTCCAGGGAGGACCTGGCTTGGCAGTTCGGGCTGGACTGTTCCCACAAGGAACAGGGTCAAGACTGATTTGCATATGGCTGGGTCCAAACTGGGGTGGTGCGGTGAGCAAAAGAATGATGGATTAAACCCAGATCTCTGTGACTGGGGGTGAATGTTTGCATTGTCCAGCATTCCGTCCATCAATTGTTTCTTTTGCATATGTTGCCCTAAGTGGGAAGGGTATGCCCAGACGTGGGTCCCGTGCTCACTACACCACTGGATTCAAGCTAGCCTGGCTGATGAAGGGTGATGCCCTGAAACCGGTACCAGTATGCTTGTTTCCGGTCCAGGGAGGACCTGGCTTGGTTGTTCGGGCTGGACTGTTCCCACAAGGAACAGGGTCAAGACTGATTTGCATATGGCTGGCTCCAAACTTGGGTGGTGTGGTGAGCAAAAGAATGATGGATTAAACCCAGATCTTTGTGACTGGGGGTGAATGTTTGCATTGTCCAGCATTCCGTCCATCAATTGTTTCTTTTGCATATGTCGCCCTAAGTGGGATGGGTATGCCCAGACGTGGGTCACGTGCTCACTACACCACTGGATTCAAGCTAGCCTGGCTGATGAAGGGTGATGCCCTGAAACCGGTACCAGGATGCTTGTTTCTGGTCCAGGGAGGACCTGGCTTGGTAGTTCGGGCTGGGCTGGACACCTGACTGGTGGCCAGAGGAAATGGGAATACCTCCAGCCCCCACTACGAAAGCAAAGAACCTGGGTGTGGTGATGGATAATAAACTAACCTTTGGTGATCATGTTAGTGGGGTGGTCTCCACCAGCTTCTTTCTTCTCAGAAAGCTGAGAAAAATAAAAACATTTCTTCTTAAAGATAGCTTCAGGACAGCAGTCACAGCGCTCGTTTTGTCACGACTGGATTACTGCAACGGTCTGTATTTGAGTTTACAAAAGAAACATCTTAATAGACTCCAGATTGTGCAAAATGCGGCAGCAAGACTGCTAACGGGCACTCCCAGGTTCGTCTCAGTGGGAAAGGGTCTTCGAGATCTCCACTGGCTTCCAGTGAAACAACGGGCACGGTTTAAAGCATTGTGCATGGTCTTTAAGGCCCTGGTGGGCAGTGGCCCAGTTTACCTGAGAAATCGATTACTCTGGTATGTTCCTGGAAGAATGCTACGTTCCTCGGAAGCAAAGCTAGTGACTATCCCCCGAGTTAAGAAAGCCAGCTGGGGTGGCAGGAGTTTCTTTTATTGTGCCGCCAGGGCTTGGAATGATCTTCCTGTGCATTTGAGAAAGGCCACGGATCTCCTTTCATTTAGGAAGGGGTTGAAAACCTGGCTTTTCTCTGAATAATCTTCCTCTTAGGACACCCACTAGGTAGCGCTTAGTGCCAGGACGCCTTTGGGCAACAGCTGCGCTCTACAAGCTTCATTAACATTAACATTAACATTAACATTAACTGTTCCCACAAGGAACAGGGTCAAGACTAATTTGGCTGGGTCCAAACTGGGGTGGTGTGGTGAGCAAAAGAATGATAGATTAAACCCAGATCTTTGTGACTGGGGGTGAATGTTTGCATTGTCCAGCATTCCGTCCATCAATTGTTTCTTATTCCTCTTACAGCACCAGGGCCATAAAAGCTGAAGAAGCTGCTTTGGCAAAGTTGGTAGCCACAAGTGCTTGTTCACCGCTGACAGCTGGGGGACCGAACCCTGACACTCAAAAGTTGCACCAAGTCTGCTGAACCCGGGAGAGTCGTCAAAGTGCAGCTTTTTCACCCAAAATGGACACAAGCTGCAGTTAAAGGGAACCGCTTGTTTTGCTGTGACCAGAGACCAGCAGCGGCTGGTGCAGGTAAGCGCGGTGGGGTGGGGCGGGGGGATGTCGACAGACGATGGAATAGGATTTATATATTTATTTAATTCCCCCCCTCCTGCCACGCGTTGCCCCTGCTCCGCCCCACCGTGCTTACCTGCACCGGTGCTGCTGCAGGAGACCAATAGACCAGTGGCAAACTGTTTTTGGCTGGACTTCACCTGGACTTCAAGGAACATCGATCTCTGTGACCAAAGTTTTCCCACCATGTTTGTGGACAAGGGGTGGCCCTAGGAAGACCCCATTGACCAGACAGCATCCTCAGCAATGTCAACATCTTCAGCATCCTGCATCCCTTGCATCAGGACAACTCTATTGATGTTTATGGCAGTTTGCCCATAGGACCTTCAGCATCCTGCATCCCTTGCATCAGGACTACTCGATTGATGTTTATGGCAGTTCACCCATAGGACCTTCAGCATCCTGCATCCCTTGCATCAGGACACTTGATTGATGTTTATGGCAGTTTGCCCATAGGACCTTCAGCATTCTGCATCTCTTGCATCAGGACCACTCCATTCATTCCTACAGCAGTTCTCCCATAGGACCTTCAGCATCCTGCATCCCTTGTATCGGGACCGCTCTATTGATGTTTGTGGCAGTTTGTCCATAGATCCTGTGACTGGACTGGAGGCTGATCTGACTGCAGGGTAGCTATCCTACTTAGTCTTACTGGCCCCCTGACTTACTCCCTGCCAGAGTTAGTCACCCAAAGCGGGTCAGAGGAACCGTACACAACTTTACAAAAGATTTCAAAAGTTTTCAAAGTAACTGCTAAACGTGTTAGTTACCAATGCTTGTTTGCGATTAGAGTGAAAGGGCAGTGATTTACGATTTGTGTAATCATTTGTATCTCAGGAACACGCGGTGGAGTTTGTTCGTTTTGGTATCTGTTTTTATAAATTGATGTCAGATTTCCTTTGTGGCATGTTTCTTTTTCATTCAGTGGTTTTGATACTTATAAATGCTTTACACTTCTGCCTTCGTTAAAGCCTGACTGCTCGAAGCCACAGCAAAGACACAGCTACCCAGGGTTGGGCTAAGGTTTTACAAATTAACCTGATTTGGCCCAAGACAGGGTTGTGAGTTTATTACATGGTGAGGTTGCACAACCACACCATATAATAAACTGCATTTCCTCACAGATATATTGTCCCAAAGGTCAATTTATATGTCATCTTCCTTCACCCAGTTTAATACTGCACTTGCTTTTTGTTTCAAATTGAAACCTGTAACCATTATGTTAAGTTAAGCGGTCTGCCATTGTTCTGGAGTGGTCCATGCTTAACAATAAATTAACAAATAAATATTATTATAACAGCAGATTTGGGGGAGGAAGGAAGGAGGCCGGTTCCCATAGAAGAAGAAAACAGCGCTGTAAAATAGGGACTTAACTAACCACCAAGAGATGTTTCTGATACGAGGCAGCCAAGGGCGGCGTTGAGAAGGGGACTCTCAGGGCAGGAGTGTTACTCATCTGAATACCTTTCTGCTGAAACTTCTGAGGAGAACGAGGTCAGGGGTGGATCTCATAAGTGTGCACGCCATCCACATCGTTACCACTACTGAGAGTAATACTACTGCTACATTTGATATTGTACGTTCTGTGGCTAGGGTTAGTGAAATGAGTGTCAGGTCCAAGAGTTAGGGTAAGGCGAAGCAAATCTAGTCACACATTGTAGAGTAGACCGTAATTTAGGATTAGGCTATGGTTTCGCTTTGGAGTTGGTGTTAGGATTAGAGTAAAGGTTAGAGTTAGAGCTAGTGTTAGGATCAAGGTAAAGGTTAGGATTAGGGTAAAGGTTAGGGTTTGGATTTGGATTAGGGTTAGCGTTAGAGCTAGTGTCAGGAATAGGGTAAAGATTAGGATAAAGGTTAGGGTTAGGATTAGAGTAAAGGTTAAGGTTAGTGTTAGGATTAGAGTAAAGGTTAGAGTTAGGGCTAGATTAGGATCAAGGTAAAGGTTAGGATTAGGGTAAAGGTTAGGGATAGAGCTAGTGTCAGGAATAGGGTAAAGATTAGGATAAAAGTTAGGGTTAGGATTAGAGTAAAGGTTAAGGTTGGTGTTAGGGTAAAGGTTAGAGTGATGATAAAAGTTAGGTTGAGGGTTAGTGTTAGGATCAAGGTAAACGTTAGGATTAGGGTAAAGGTTAGGGTTTGGATTAGGGTTGCGGTTAGGGTTAGAGCTAGTGTCAGGAATAGGGTAAAGATTAGGATAAAAGTTAGGGTTAGGATTAGAGTAAAGGTTAAGGTTAGTGTTAGGATTAGAGTAAAGGTTAGAGTTAGGGCTAGATTAGGATCAAGGTAAAGGTTAGGATTAGGGTAAAGGTTAGGGTTTGGATTAGGGTTACGGTTAGAGCTAGTGTCAGGAATAGGGTAAAGATTAGGATAAAAGTTAGGGTTAGGATTAGCGTAAAGGTTAGTGTTAGGATTAGAGTAAAGGTTAGAGTTAGGGCTAGATTAGGATCAAGGTAAAGGTTAGGATTAGGGTAAAGGTTACGGTTAGAGCTAGTGTCAGGAATAGGGTAAAGATTTGGATAAAAGTTAGGGTTAGGATTAGAGTAAAGGTTAAGGTTAGTGTTAGGGTTAGGGTAAAGGTTAGAGAGATGATAAAAGTTAGGTTGAGGGTTAGTGTTAGGATCAAGGTAAAGGTTAGGATTAGGGTAAAAGTTAGGGTTTGGATTAGGGTTGCGGTTAGGGTTGGAGCTAGTGTCAGGAATAGGGTAAAGATTAGGATAAAAGTTAGGGTTAGGATTAGAGTAAAGGTTAAGGTTAGTGTTAGGGTAAAGGTTAGAGTGATGATAAAAGTTAGGTTGAGGGTTAGTGTTAGGATTAAGGTAAACGTTAGGATTAGGGTAAAGGTTAGGGTTTGGATTAGGGTTGCGGTTAGGGTTAGAGCTAGTGTCAGGAATAGGGTAAAGATTAGGATAAAGGTTAGGGTTAGGATTAGAGTAAAGATTAAGGTTAGGGTTAGGGTAAAGGTTAGAGCTAGGATAAAGGTTAGGTTGAGGGTTAGTGTTAGGATTAGGGTAAATAATTGGATAAAGGGTAGGGTTATGATTAGAGTAAAGGTTAAGGTACGTATTAGGGTAAAGGTTAGAGTTAGGATAAAGGTTAGGGTTAGAGCTACTATTAAGATTAGGGTAAAGGTTAAATGTTAGGGTTAGGGCTAGTTTTAGGATTATGATTAGATTTAAGGTTAGCATTATGGTTATGTTTAGGTATGGTGTTAAGATTATGATAACAGTTAGTGTTAGGTTTACAGCTAGTCTTAATATTATAGTAAAGGTTATTGTTAGGATAAAGTTTAAGTTTAGGGCTGTTGTTAGGATTAGGGTTATAGATGTGTTTGTGTTGGGGGTAGGGTAAGGCTTAGGTCTAAGGTTAGCATCAACAGCTCAAACCAGCCAACTATTACTTGAACCTTCTACTATCAGACTACATAAAAGCCGAGACAAAATGGCTGTGTGGGTGTGTCAGTAGCTGTGCAGGTGACTGGGCCAGAATGGAAACTCACCTGCCCATTTATCCAACAAGAGTCCACAGTTTTGCACAAAATGTCTACCCAACTGGAGTACTTTCTTCTGGTTGATTAGTTAGTGGTACTACCTTGTTGGGTAAAGGTCTAGTGCATATTCTATGCTTCAGCTGCGTAATGGACCATGAGGAAATGTCTCCAGTAACCTTGTATGCATTTAATTTCAGCAATGTGATTGTTCATCGAGCGTCTTCTTCCAGAAATCTGTGATAACATGAATCCTCGTATAGAGAAGACAACGAGACTACAAAGAGGTGAATCTCCACCAAACAAGGGCACTTGCTCTTAACTATATGAATTAAGTGCTTCTTTGTTTGGGGATGTCCTCATATTCCTCTGCATCGAGAACGTGTCACCAAAATAGGGGGGAAACATGCTCGGGCGGCCTTTAGGTAAGCTGTCTATCAACACAGGAAAAGGCGGGAAGACCTTTGTCTACTACTAAGGTGGACGGGGCTGGGCCAAATGGGTGGAGCTTGCAAGTGATTTTACGCATTTGCATACTCTTAGTAATTTAAGGGAGAACCATGCACTCTGCTCTCACCAGGAGACAACAAGAAAGAACCCACTTGTCACAGTCACTACAGAAGAGATTGCGCTCCAAAAGATCAACGATGCATTCACCTGCATCAAGGATTTCAGATAATTTTTCAAGGTGGAAATGCAGAGAAAACACCCTTAATTTGCCTTCGCCAAGCCCAAGAAGTTAGGATCATTTGTCCTTTACAGAAGTGGTGCTTCAACTGGGACACCTGCTATGTTCATATTTGTAAGTGCTTCCCGTTGAGGTTTAATTTCTGTGAATTGAGCGTCTGGGCCAGAATGGAACCTCACCTGCCTGTTTATCCAACAAGAGTCCACAGTTTTCTGCAAAAAATTTACCCAACTGGACTACTTTCTACTGGTTAATTTGTAAGTGCTACCTCGTTGGGTTAATGTCTAGTGCATATTCTACACTACAGCTTTATAATCGACCACGAGGAAATGTCTCCAATGAGCTTGTGTGCGTTTAATTTTGGCAATAAGATTGCTCCTTGAGCGTCTTCTTCCAGAAATCTGTGATAACATGATAACATGACTACAAACAGGCCTCGGGGGGAGTCCAATGCCCCATGGCCCCAGCCAGCTCCTCGCCTCCAGCGGGAGCCGGCATTGCTCCAGCAAGCAGGGAGCAGCAGAAAATGCTGGTCCATGCATGCAGGAGCAATTTTTTCATCTGTTTCCCTGTAGGCTTGACAGCGGGCAGGGAAACAGTTGAAAAGTCAGCTCCCAGTGGGCAGGAGCATTTCTCCTGCTCCTGCCCACTACAAGCAGACTTACTGTTTGCTCTCACTTGGCGGTAGCTATAAATTGCTCCCACCAAGTGAGAGCAAACAGAGGTTTCCCTATGTGCACTAATGTGGGCAGGGAAACCCCTATGTCCCTGGAGGGAACCCCTGGGCATAACAGAGACTGTCCCTGTGGTCCTCAGGGCCATTGATGGCTCCAGGAGGGTAGATTTGTAGCCCCCTCCCTTTCAAATGCATGGCTGGGCCCAGTCACCAGGGCTGATTCCAGACCGGGGAGGGGGTGCGCGTGGCCCCCCTTTTTTTCACAGCCGGGCCCTGAAGTATGGGGTCTCCGTGGCTGAAATCAGCCTAGGGAGGGGGGCTGCGTGCCCCCTCCCCCTTCTATTAAACGGCCAGGACCCGGGGGGGTGGAGGTCGCTGTGGCTGAAATTGGCCTGGTAACGGGGGCCACACATGCCCCCCTTCCACCCATTATTATCATGAAACTACCCAGCGGGAACTGGCCCACCTGGGGGGCATATAAAAAAAAAAAAACAAGTGCGGGAGCCCACGCTTGTTTTGTTTTTTTATATTTGCAGCGGATTCACGGATCCTCCACAAAATTGCAGCAAATTGCAACGATTTTGTCCTCCGACGGGGTCCCTGTGAGATCGCACCATGAGGCCGAGGTGGGTCAGGGTATTCCTACCCTGCCCCACTGTCTTATTTTTTAATCTTTTCTCTGGGAATCGGTGGAGTCTGGGTCCCAAGATGGCTGCCAACATTTCCTAGGTGAAGTGCTGGCAGCCAACCAGATCTCATTTTGAGATCTATCGGATCCGCAGAGGGTCCGCATCCCTAGATATCTTTAAATCTTTATTCTTTAATAACTCCAAAACTACTGAATGGATTTACACCAAACTACAAAAAGGTTGCTTTTTGCACCAAGTTCTATCTTTCTGCCAAATTTGGTGTAATTCCATTCAGCGGTTCGAGTTGTAGTCATGTCTTGGATCCCTCTGGACAATTGTATGGGGAAAACGTGTTTTGGGACCCCCCATTTTTCTTGGCCACCTCACTTGATGGATCACCCCGAAACTTTCCAAATAGTGGCTGAAGTGAGTGGCAAACTAATTTAAAACAAATTGTGAAGATTTGTCAAACGGCACCAAAGTTATTAGCAAAACCAAAAACACTTCATCTATGGAAACTAGGTCATAACTATAACTACCTACAAAAACGCTTTTCCTAAGGAAACTTTGGTCCTAACTATAACTACCTACTGGCGACCACCAGTCGCCAGTAGGTAGTTATAGTTAGGACCAAAGGTTCCATAGGAAAAGCATTTTTGTTTTGCCAATAACTTTGACGCAGCTGGGGGCGTGGCCAAGTAAGATGGCGGATTAGACGTGCCTGTTGAGAGCTCCCGTCATCCGACTATCCGATTATCGTCCTGGCGTAGGAACTTTACTGGTTTGAACGTACCCGAAGTCTGGAACCCCCTCTCTGCATGAGGAATACCTGTTTTTGTGGCCGAGGACCCCATGTGACGGTGCATTGCGGGCTGATTTAGAGGTCTATCGGAGCCGCCGGCCATTTTCCCGGCCTTCCTGCTGCGACGTATGAGGCTGGCTCCGGCGTCTGGAGACTGCATAGCTAAGCATCCTGCTGGGACTGTTGTGCAAGGGGACCGGAAGAGTGCAGCTGCCTTCACCTGACGACTGTTTGGCTGCTGAGGGGGGACGTGTGCAGGCTGGTACGTGGGCGCGAGACACAAGGCGGTCGGCGCCTGGATTCCGGCCTGTGCTGCGTGGTCCCGCGGCCCGGACTGCGAGGGTGGAGCCACCCCATTACATTTGCTGGCAAACGGGGCCGGGTTGTGATATGTGGCGGTGTTGTGAGCTCTCCGACGCCTGAAGGTACGTTGAGGCATGCATCGGGGCCCCGCGGATTGAGGCTGCAGTGTGCCTGGAGGACCCCTTCCTGACGGCTTGCTACCCGCGCCGTGTTGGAGACGCCTGCTCTGCGGGCCGGACCCGGGCCGCTCATCATCACGGGTGGGGACTGCCTGCAGAGCTGAAGGCTGCGTTCAGGGACCTGGGGCCCACATGATCCAGGTTTGAATTCACCCTTTTTGATTTCTGGGTGTGCTGGGACTTTGCAATACTGTGCATGGGTGAGGCGCTGGGACTCAGCTGTACTGGTCTCATTTAAACCCAGGGGGCTGGTAGTGCCCGGGTCTGTGCTTGAGCGGAGGATTCACGCTGCTGTTGGGGCCCTGGCTGCTGCTCCCCATGTGTACCGGGAAGTATTACTGAGACTGCTCTGCACCGGTTGGGCTGCACTGTGATGTGGTGCCTGGGGAGGATCTGAGGAACGAGAACGCTCAGCTGGTGGTGCTTGCTGCCCTGCGGTAGCTCATCAAACCGCATTGCGCAAGAGGGCACTGAGACTGTACCCTTTGTCTTTCCAACCTATACACCCGCTCCTATGATGGCGAAGGATAAGGGTGGCAAGACGGCCCAATCCAATAAAATATCAAACTATGCCCAGCCGCTTAATGTGGAACAGGGAGCCTCGGCGATGCCGCAGCCCGTGGGAGCGACTGATCCACCGCCAGCAGCGGATAGACCCCCATATATAGCGGAAATACTTACCGCTATCCATGATATGAGCGGTGAGTTGAAAAACAGAATTGAGGCGGTCGCCATCGACATAAATTTGCTCCGATGTGACTTACGGAAAATTTCGGACAGGGTTACCACCACAGAACGAACAGTAGACACAATGCAAACGGAACTACACAGTCTCTGCGACACTGTGGTTACCCTCCAGAAGAAACTAGTGCACCTAGATGACCGGGCCGAAGACGCAGAGGGACGTTCCCGGCGGAACAATCTTCACTTCATTGGTTTTCCGGAAAAGGCAGAGGGGCCATCAGCGGAATTATTCCACGAGAAGTGGCTGATGGAGATCTCAGCCCCCCGGGGGCTTTCGACGTTCTTTACAGTGGAGAGAGCTCACAGGGCACTTGTTCCTCCTCCAAAACCAGGGGCCCCTCCCAGAGCCATAAAAGCCCGTTTTCACAATTTCCGGGATAGAGATCTCCTACTCCAACTGGCACGCACGAAGAGGCAACTTCTTTTTGAGGGACATCACATTGCGATATACCCTGATTATACTCAACGGGTCCAAGAACAACGACGCTCCTTTTTGGCTGTGAAGCGACGCCTGCGTGACTTAAATCTCAAATATAGCCTTTTCTATCCGGCCAAACTGAGAGTAGAGCACAATGGAAAGGCTCTGTTTTTCTTTACAGCAGGAGAAGCGGCCGACTGGCTGTATGCAAACAGCTCTCCGGGACCATGCTTGGTACCCTCCATGATCACACCTAGCAAGCCCGGTCCTCGTGATCGGTCTAGGAACCGGCGACTGCAGAAATGCTCTCAGGAAACCACCGGACATCGCAGTCCTAGCAGAATAACGGTCTGCCCGGATAGCACACTGCAGGCCTTGGAGGTCGTGCCGGACTCGACGGCTTCCTCGCCAGGACACCCACCGAACATTGACGCCGATGAGGACACTGATGCCTGAATTAGCTCCTTTGCTGAGACACTTGATACGATTTGTGCACGGACATTTCTGATCGGTAAGATCAACCTGATGGGGGCGGCTCAAGGTGTTATGTAGGGGGAATACACTGATGCATGGACTTTTCTTTCCATAAGCTATGTTTTCTATGACGGGGCGTGCCCCCCTAGTGATTGGTATCTGCCGATGGAGTTGGAGGTTTGCCCTTACACCTCGGCGGCTAACCACTCACTTCTATGGATCGTGGTGGGATGGGTGTTAACTCGCATGAGTGTACTGCAGTTACTGTAGTTGTGTTATTTTGAATTTGCACAGTTTACTAAAGGGAAATGGGGCATTGTTTACATGCCCTCACTGAGCGCAGGTTTGCCAGGGAGGGAAATGTGATGATGCACAAGGGGAGGGGGATTGTTGGGGTAATTCTTTGTTGGGTTTGGGCCTTCCTTCATGTGGGGTACTTTGTGAACTGCCAGAGGTTGGACGACCAGGGGATACCGCTTAATATTCTGAGAGATGGGCGGGACTCTTCCGGGAGGAGTGTTGAGGGGGGAATGCTATGGCGTCCACCATGACTAAATTACTTACTTGGAATGTACGCGGTATTGCTACATTTGATAAACGTAGACAAATATTTGCTTTCCTGAAAAGATACACGGTGTCGGTGGCGTGCCTTCAAGAAACCCATGTCTGGGGTGATTCCATAAAATGTCTGAAGGAAAGGTGGCGAGGGCAGATTTATGCCACCTCTTATTCTGGGTTTGCAAGGGGTGCCCTCATATGCGTGGCACCGGGAGTCCCGTCCCAACACTTACATCACGTGGTTGATGTGGATGGCCGGTATGTTGTACTGCATGGGAGGCTTGATGGTTCGGAAATCTGCATTATAAATGTGTATGCCCCGAATGATGACAGCTCCTCCTTTTTTAGTGATCTTTTAGAAGCGGCTTCTCCATATCTTGGACCTCCAATACTATTTGCTGGGGACTTTAATTGTGTGTTGGATGGTGCACTGGATAGGGAACCCCCCAAAATGCACACAAAACCAAGGATGACATTGGCGCTCCATCGTATATTGCAGGGCTTACAACTCCGGGATGTATGGCGAGAATGCTTCCCCCTCACAAGACAGTTCTCCTGCTATACTCCTGCTACGGGCACCTCCAGCAGATTAGACTACTGGTTCTTATCCTCTGAGTTGTGTCCCCTGGTTGGGGGTATAACGTATCAAAGGAGATATCTGTCAGACCATTCCCCGGTCTTACTGGAGATGGGGACTAATAGGCTCAGATCTCAGATACCATTATGGCGCCTGAAAACTGAGGCGTTAACTGATCCTCCATTTCTGGCCACGGTAACGGCAGAATTGAGTAATTATTTTCGTGAAAATTGGGAGACATTCTCCAGCCGGGCTACTGAATGGGAAGCTATGAAGGTTGTTTTTAGGGGCGTTTGTATAAAAACTGTTTATGGGGTGTGGACCCAATTGGAAAAAGATGTTGCTCCTCACAAATCTAGGCTGGAGAAACTGCAGACGGAACTAAGTACAGACCCCCAGAAGCTGAAATAGTGGACTGACACTAAGGAAGCACTCATGACGGACCTCCGCAGACTGGAGAAATATGTCTAACCCACTTATCGTCAACGACTATATAGGGAGGGGGATAAAACTGGGGCCTTGCTAGCACACCTTGTAAGACAGGAGACACCAGTCACTCCCATACTGCAGATACGTACCGCGGACGGAACACTACACTACACACAGAGGATCATAGCAGACACTTTGGCGACACATTTAGAAAATGTCTATACTAACCGGGTAGACCTGGGGCTTAGCCAATTGACAGACTATTTAGGCACGGTACAATTGTCCTCTGTCACAAAAGATGAGCAGGAGGCGCTGGGCTCTCCAATCACTAAGGATGAAATTCTTGGGGCTATCGGGCGCCTTAAACCGGCGAAGAGTCCGGGATCGGACGGAATCCCGCGGAGTTTTATAAGAGTTTTGCGCCGCTCTTAGTGGATAGACTACTTGCAGTTTATAATGAGGCGTTCCAGATGGGCTTCTGCCCGCCTACTATGAGTGAAGCACTAGTGGCTATGATTCCCAAAAAGGACAAAGACCCTGCCTTGCCGAGCTCCTATAGGCCTATTTCCTTGTTGAATATAGGTGCCAAGATATTGAGTGGTATTATGGCTAACCGCCTCCTCCCCTATATGAAACGTTTGATTCACACAGACCAGGCGGGATTTATCCCTGGACGAAATATTACCTATAATTTACGACGGCTGGGGCATGTCTGGCATGCCCCCTGCCTAGCGGACTCTGATAGTGCGGTGGTATCACTTGATATTGAGCAGGCATTCGACTCTGTGGAGTGGCCTTATATGTGGCAGGTCTTGAAGAGCATGGGTGTTGGAGAGCGGTACCTTAACTGGGCACAACTGCTTTACGCAGCTCCAACAGCCAGAGTGCGAATGGGCAGAACCTGTCAGGAATCGCGATGTTTCGGCGCCTGCCTAGACAGTAAACTACAATTCCCAGAAGGCAAGAAGGAGGCGGAGCTAACGTCTACAAGTAGACGCGACACACGCTCGTCAGCGTGCGTGATACTGATTGTTATGGTTATTCGGCTCGGCTGGACGTCGGAGCCAAACCGGGAGAGACCATCGGGCGTGGTGTCTAGTTGCCGTGAAGAGACACCATTGTTTGGAGCGCGGCGGAGCCTGTGTAGGCCCTGGGTAGGGCTGTCTCTGGTTCGGGGTTTCCAACGGTCAGTGAGTGCGCACCGGCACAGCGGCGTAGGACGGCAGTGAGTAAACCGCGGCGCCCTGCATCTTTATTTTTCTGGATTACAAACAGAGCAAGAAGCGGCAGTGAGGAAACCGCTAGGCTCTTTACGAAAACACATAGGGGCATTCGGACTACGGCCACTGCTGGTAATGTAGGATGGTATTAGCCCTTTGTTTGCTTACGTTCTTATATTTTTGTTGGGAACAGCGCTTCGTTACTTGCAGGATTGCTACAGTCTATGTGGCTAGTCTGACGGAGTGTGCCACGTTTAACAGTTCTGCAGTGTTCACGGATTACTTTGTACTTTGCGTGCATTGACTTCTTTGAAGCGAGACATTGGCATTTTTGTTCACCTTTTATTTTTATTGTTCCTTTGGCTGACCGTTACAGAACCAGTGAGCAGGGGGAATCCTGAGGCTGGGTGTGCTAGGCACAGGGACATGCAGTGCTGGAGTGCGGATGGGGTAGGAGTGTGGTCTCATATAATGTGTTCTGTTTTGTAGGATTATCCACCAAAGGGGACTGGTTGTTTTCAGTGACTAGACGCAAGCATGCAATAGTACTACGGTGTGATAAGGTATTTATGCCCCATTAGCGAGACTCTATGAGAGTAGCATGGTGTGTATGTGTATTTGATCTATGTTATTTTTTGTCTTATAGGTTCTCCTCCCTGCTGTTCCCAACCTTTCCTTTCCCTCACTTAATCGCCCTAGTACTCCGTAACTTTCAGTTGGAGTTTGGGAATGTCAAGGGGTGGACCCCTTATTGCATCGTCCGGACCCTGAGGAGTACACGATTCTGACAGAATCATGCACCCACGAAAGGATACTCCTCCCGGTCCGGGTGTGGCAATATATCGCGTCCATGGATGATGTGGTTCAAGCATTGGCGTTGGTTCAACAGGAACTAGCGGCCTCCAGGCTTGAAACCGCTGCTTTACGTGACAGGGTAGATCGGCTGGCCAGGAATCCTTTTGATGTATCCACTTCCAGTACCCCTCACATACAGGTTACGGTTCCTCCACCTATCCCGTTAGCAAGCCCAGAGAGGTATGCAGGTGTCCCACTAAAGATCCAGGTATTCCTAACCCAGATTATGCTTCATTTCTCCTGTAAACCCTCATCCTTTCCGAATAATCACTCCTGTGTAGCTTTTGCGATCTCATATTTGATAGGAGATGCTGCCAATTGGGTGGTCCCGTTGGTTAGAAACAATGACCCAGTGTTGTCCGATTGGGATGCTTTCCGCGCTGCTTTTGAGAAAGTGTTCGATAGGCGAACCACTACTTTTAGCGCAGACAGGGAGTTGTTGGAGTTGAGGCAAGGGAGAGAGGATCTGGTGACATATCTCACGTCCTTCAATCGGTTGGTGGCAGAAGCGGCATGGCCGGAAGAAAAAAGGATGTCTCTATTTTATCAGGGTCTGCGTGACGAGTTGAAGGACGTGCTAGCTCAGATTGATCCACAACCTGTTAACTGCTCTGATTTAATCAGTCTGACGTTGAGACTAGATGGACGCATGTCTGAAAGAGGGGGAGAGAGGCATAAAGGAGATAGGTCTTTCTATAGGTCAGACAAGAATCCCAGGAAAGAGGCAGCGAACAATGAAACGGTGGGCGAACCCCTGGAAATAGGGGCCATCAGGGCACCACTCTCGTGCACTGAGTGAGAGAGCCGTCGTACACAAGGGCTGTGCATGTATTGTGGCAAACGAGGGCATTTCGTACGTGACTGCCCATCAAAACCTAAGACACAAGGTTTTTCCTATAGGAAGAAGAAAGCTGCAGTGTCCGTTTTGGGCACGGAGTCTGGTACATCAGGAATGACTCCCTCTGTTCTGTCAGGGGAAAAAGAGTGGAAGATCCCGTCTCTATCTACCACCAGGTTAAAAGACACGGAATCGCACATAGTGTTGGCTGTGGGTCTAGAGTACAAACAACACGTACATCAGGTATTAGCCATGTTAGACTCAGGAGCAACAGGGAACTTCATCGATTGTGGGTTGGTGAAACAGCTGGCAGTCGGCTGTGTACCTCGAGATACCCCCCGAGGAGGTTTTGGCGGTGGATGGGAAACCTTTAAAATCAGGTCTCATTACTGACCAAACAGAATTCCTCAAGCTTTCGATCGAAGATGGGAGAAGACAGCACTTGGAAGAAATAGCGTTAAACATCATAGATGCCCGTCAGTATGAGGTAATTTTGGGGATGCCATGGTTCTGGCATCACAATCCCACCATAGACTGGAAAAACAAGACAGTACGGTTTCTGTCGAAGGAATGTGAGAAACACTGTATACAGGACCATACGTCACAGGCTACAGCTCTCACTTCCCCTTTTTGTGTAGCTACGGCAGCGGAGAAAGAGATAGTCTTGCCTGAAGAGTGCGCTCAGTTTAAGGATGTTTTCAGCGAAGTACAAGCAGAACAGCTCCCGCCTCACAGGATGTACGACTGTCAGATCGATTTGATTGAGGGGGCGACCATCCCAGTATGTAGGGTATATGCCTTGTGAGATCCTGAAACCCGACATCTCAGGGATTATCTTGATCATTTTCTTGAAATCGGTTTTATTAGGCCCTCACGTTCTCCAGCAGCCTCTCCCCTTTTCTTTATAGCCAAAGCTAGTGGCGAGTTACGAGCCTGTTGTGACTATAGAATGCTAAACAAGAATACCGTTCGTAACAGATATCCCTTGCCACTTATTTCAGTCTTGTTGGATCAAGTACGGGAAGCCACGATATACACCAGATTAGACTTGAGAGGGGCATATCATTTGGTACGCATCCGAGAGGGGGATGAGTGGAAAACGGCTTTTAAGACACGCTACGGGTTGTTCGAATATACTGTGATGCCGTTCGGGCTGTGCAACGCCCCGGCGGCCTTTCAGTATTTTCTGAACGATGTCCTGAAAGAGTATGTGGACCGTTTCGTAGTCGTATACATAGACGATATACTGGTTTATTCTGTGTCTGCGGAGGTGCATAACAACCATGTCATCTTGGTGTTGGAGAAATTGAGAGAATACCACCTGTTTTGCAAGTTGAGCAAATGCAAATTTGGGGTGAAGGAAGTGGAATTTCTAGGGGTGATACTGTGTCCAGAAGGGTTGAGCATGGCCGAACGCAAGGTACAAGCCATGCAGGACTGGCCCATTCCAAGGTGTACGAGGGACTTACAATGCTTTTTGAGTTTTGCAAACTATTATCGCAGGTTCATCCTGAATTTCTCCCTGGTGGCAGTCCCAATCACCAGACTACTTCGAAAGGGGGTCCCGTTTCTATGGACCAAGGAGGCATCTGGGGCCTTTTCATACTTGAAACACGTTTTCACCACTGCTCCAGTGCTCAGACATCCTCAATTGGAGGTTCCTTTCATAGTGGAAGCAGACGCTTCAGATGAAGCCATTGGAGCCATTCTCTCTCAGAGAGACAAAGATACTGGACAATTACATCCCGTAGCTTATCTCTCCAAAAAGTTAAATGCGGCTGAAAAGAACTATACCATAAAAGAAAAAAAAAAATCTAAAATCTAAATCCGTATTTGTAAAGCGCGAACTACTCACCCTTACGGGTCTCAAGGCGCTGGGGGCCGTTGTGGAAATTAAGTGAGCTATTGCCCAGAGTCACATGGTGCTGAGCTGCCGCAGCCGGGGATCGAACCGTGAGCCCTGTGCTACGAAGTCAGCTGCCCTGGCCGCTGCACCACACCTCTCCTCTACCATTGCAGAGAAAGAACTGCTGTCCATAAAAAAGGCGTTCCAGGAACTACTTATGGGGGGCCCGTCATCCAATCACTGTGTATTTCGATCATCGAAACCTGCAATACATGAAAACAGCGCGACATCTCACACAGACGCAGATGAGATGGACGCTGTTTTTTGCAGAAAATGACTTTGTCATCACTTTTAGGCCAGGAACGGAGAATCGCAAGGCAGATTCCTTATCCAGGGAGGAAACAGCAGAAGAGCCCCTCACTCAAATCCCAGAGGCAATAATCGATCCTGCCAAGGTCATATGTGTGCTACGGGCTGACACTTTTCTGAAAGAGGTGATCAAGAACAGATCAGCCAGCAGGTGGGAGAAATGGGCACAAGAGGATGTCACTCGCAGCATCAAAAAAGGACTGCCTTTTCAGAACGATAAGCTGTATCTCCCTACTAAAGAACTGCGGAAGAAAGCATACAGCTGGTGTCATGTTTCTCCCTTGGCCGGACATCCAGGAATCTGTAAAACCGTGCAATTGGTACAACGACATTTCTGGTGGAACTCGTTAAACAAGGACGTTCGTACATGGGTAACACAATGTGAAGACTGTGCTAGAGGAAAAGGGGAAAACACCAGGTAAAAAGGGAAACTCATGCCCATGCCAACCCCTCAACAGCCATGGCAAAACATCAGTCTCGATTTCATCACTGGGTTACCACTGGATCAAGGATTTTCGGCCATTTTAGTAGTAGTGGATAGCCTTACGAAAATGGGCCATTTCATTCCCTGCAGAAACCTACCCACAGTGGGACAGACAGCACAACTACTGCTGGAAAACATCATAAGATTACACGGATTGCCACATGTCATTGTGTCCGATAGGGGCCCACAGTTTATCGCGAGTTTCTGGAGAACATGGTGCAGAGCACTACAGATTGAGTCGGCGGTCTCAACAAGTTTTCACCCCCAAACGAATGGGCAGACCGAAAGACTAAATCAGACGTTGAAAAAGTATCTGAGGTGTTATGCCCAGGAGGCTAATGAATCGTGGGTGTCCCTATTATGGATGGCGGAGTTATCATACAACAATGCTGTACACTGTTCTATCGGTGTATCCCCGTTTGTGGCAAATTATGGGTACAGTGCAAGGACCCTACCCCTCAACTTGCCTGCAGACCTGGTCAACCAACCCTCCGTTCAGGCACACATTGAGTCCCTACGCTCTGTCCACAAAGAAGCAAGACGGCATCTGTTGAGAGCTAAACGGGTGTACAAGAAATGGGAGGATTGACGCAGAATCGACAGTCCTCAGTACCAGGTCGGGGACCGGGTCTGGTTATCCACGAGGAACATTAAATTCAAGCTCCGCAGTGTGTTCCATCCCAGGTTCAACAGTCCGTACACAGTGGTGAGACAGGTCAATCCAGTGGCCTACAAACTGAAGTTGCCGGGCAGTCTCCGCATTCATTCAGTATTCCATTGCAGTCTCCTGAAGCCAGCCTTTGGGGCTCGTCGGCGGATGCCTCCTCCGATCTCCTGCGAGGGCGGCTTGGAGTACGAAGTAAAGAGGATAGTGGACTCGCGTTTATGGAGGGGCAAGTTATGGTACCTCGTCTCTTGGAAGGGGTATACCGCGGAGGATGATTCATGGGGGCCGTGTACATGCCCCCGCGGCGGTGAGATCCTTTTTCCGCAGACATCCCGCCAAGCCTGGTTCTAGGAGGCGCATGGCGGGGGGGCCTACTGTCAGGAATCGCGATGTTTCGGCGCCTGCCTAGACAGTAAACTACAATTCCCAGAAGCCAAGAAGGAGGCGGAGCTAGCGTCTACAAGTAGACGCGACGCACGCTCGTCAGCGTGCGTGATACTGATTGTTATGGTTTTTTGACTCGGCTGGACGTCGGAGCCAAACCGGGAGAGACCATCGGGCGCGGTGTGTAGTTGCCGCGAAGAGACACCATTGTTTGGAGCGCGGCGGAGCCTGTGTAGGCCCTGGGTAGGGCTGTGTCTGGTTCGGGGTTTCCAACGGTCGGTGAGTGCGCAACGGCACAGCGGCGTAGGACGGCGGTGAGTAAACCTCGGCTCCCTGCATCTTTATTTTTCTGGATTACAAACAGAGCAAGAAGCGGCGGTGAGGAAACCGCTAGGCTCTTTACGAAAACACATTCGGACTGCGGCCACTGCTGGTAATGTAGGATGGTATTAGCCCTTTGTTTGCTTACGTTCTTATATTTTTGTTGGGAACAGCGCTTCGTTACTTGCAGGATTGCTACAGTCTATGTGGCTAGTCTGACGGAGTGTGCCACGTTTAACACTTCTGCAGTGTCCACGGATTACTTTGTACTTTGCGTGCATTGACTTCTTTGAAGCGAGACATTGGCATTTTTGTTCACCTTTTATTTTTATTGTGGAGTTTGGGGATGTCAAGGGGTGGACCCCTTATTGCATTGTCCGGACCCTGAGGAGTACACAATTCTGACAGAACCGTGTCGAGACAGATAAAACTATGCAGAGGAACGAGGCAGGGATGCCCGCTTTTGCCCCTACTTTTCGCGATTACCTTGGAACCATTGGCAGTTCGCATATGGGCAGTCATGGACACTTGGGGGATACAATTAGGTAATACCAACCATGTAATTTCACTATATGCAGGTGATACGCTGTTGTATCTGCGTCAGTCGGGAACATCCATCCTGGTGCTCCTGCGCGAACTCAGGCAATTTGGAGACATCTCGGTGCTGCGTATTAACCCCAGTAAATCGAGAGTGATACCGTTGGGTAGGTTGGCTGCCTGCCAGCCGGAAGTACGCCCGACTATAGACCTCCCTTGGGCCACTGACGGGGAGCGATATCAGGGAATACGCCTGGCTTCTTCTGAAGACACCTATTATGCAGCCAATATGGGCCGTGTCATTGAAGGGCTACGGGGATCGATACGTTTCTGGGCTGATTTACCCCTCTCACTTATGGGGCGTATAGCAATTGTTAAAATGATTATTCTCCCACGGTGTCTATATCTCTTGCAACACTCTTTTTATGTGATACCGAGATTGTGTTTTATCACCCTGGATACCCTCATTGGCACACTCTTGTGGGGGAAAAAGCGAAGACGAGTCCGACTAGCAACATTACAAAGGACATGGGAGGGCGGGGTCTTAGAAGTCCCACGGCTGGACATGTACTATATGGCGTCTCAATTACAATATACGGTTCACTGGTTCGATGACGAAGATAACTGGGAGAAAAATCTGTTGGCCGGAACATAGGGGGGGGGAATCACTGACCGCATTATTAATGATGGGATCTTCGGTCCCTGATAGGTATCCCTATATAATACGACATGTGGCAACTGTCTGGGAACAGGCGCTGCGTAGGATAGTCCGGCGTGCCCCGTATGCACCAGACATGCCTTTATGGGCGGTTTGTCTGTTTGCAGCAATAGCGGATTCTATGTCGGTTAGTCGCTGGCGGGAGGGGGGCTGTCTACTGATGGGGGATCTATATAAGAATGGCCGCTTCATGCTGGGAAGAAGCGCAAACTGAATTTGACCTAGGTCCGGGCCAATTTTTACAATATGCCAAAATATCGAGGGTTACGCGAGAGCTCTGGCAGACTTTTCCGGATGAGCCACCCGTTACTAGTATCCTTAAAACTATGCTAGAAATGGTTCAGGGGGGGCGATTGATATCGTTCTTATATAGAGCCTTAAGAGATGATTTTCCAAGAGAGTCGCTGCGTTTCCAGCAGAAATGGGATGCTGCACTGGAGGAGGCAGAATGGCGGAAGGTACATGTGGGGGTTCGTAAAGTGAGTACGAATGCTCTTTTTAAATTACTCCACTACAATATCATACACCAGGCACATTTAACCCCACGTACGTTACATGTAATATACCCCGCTAGGGAGGACTGCTGCCCTAGATGTCACACTCAGGGGGCGGAATTCATCCATATGATCTGGACTTGCCCCACATTGCAGTTTTATTGGGAGGATGTATTAGGATGACTGGGAAGAGTCACAGGCTGGACTGTCACGCGGGACATCAGGACGGTGTTACTGGGCCTACTGCCAACTCCTAAACATAAAAAATTGAGCAGGAGATTTGTAAACTTGGGTCTAGTGTTAGCCAAACGACGGGTGGTAATTGCCTGGATGCAACCAAGACCTCCGAAGCAATCAGACTGGGTACGGGATATGAATGAGTGGGCGACGGCAGAGGTAGTCCAGATGCGATTTGTAAGAAACGACGAGAAAGCGGAGGACGACAGATTAGCTTGGGCCTCTATGATTTCGGAACTACAGGAAGGTCAGAGTCACCCCACACAACACTCTCAAGATAGGGACGATACTCATGGGGGTAACCCCGGCGGGAACCCGGACAGACACACCCCAACACCTGAATAACTGATACATCTTACTGAACTAATGGTAGTCACAACAAAGACTGATATGGTATGGATCGGAAGGAAGAAAGGGAGGGGGGAGGTTATTGGGTATTGTTTAATTTCTGCTACTGTTCTATTGGACGTTATGGACTGTTACAAACACTACTGCTGGAAACGCACATCGTTGGGGGATACCAGTAGAATGCTACTTGTGGTCCGACATGTGCTTTTGTATAAATGCTGATTCCAAAACTGTGTCTTATAACATGCAATGTACATATTGTGCAGAATGTATTGTGTTTCAGGTTGAAAATGCTAATAAAAATATATTTAAAAAAAAAAACTTTGACGCAGCTTCACGAATCTTCACAAAATTTTCCCCAAAACTTTCCCTCTTTGGTTCAGCTGCTGTGTTGAAAGTTTCGTGGTGATCCATCAAGCGGGGGCGAGAAAAAAGGGGTGGTCCCAAAACGCGTTTTCCCCATGTTATGTCTAACAGGATTATTCCTTTTTTTAACATGATTACAGCACGAACTGCTGAATGAAATTACACCAAATTTGGCAGGAAGCTCGATGTTGGTTTAGAAAGCGTGCTTTTTGTGATTTGGTGTAAATCCGTTCAGAGAAATTAAAGTTTAAAAAATATAGATATCTGTGGACGCAAGTCCTTGCAGTAGACTCGCGGATCCACAGTCCCCATGTTGAAATTTGATTGGCTGCCAACACTTCAAACCAGGAAGTGTTGGCAGCCATCTTGGGACTCTGCTTAAAGCAGAGTCCCACAAAAATAGTTTAAAAAAAAGAAAAGGGGGCAGAGTAGGAATACCCCGATCCCCCAGATATGTTAGGGGGGTCCCACAGAGATCCTGTTGGGGTTTATAAGCATTTTTTTTTAATGTTGCCACGGATCCGCAGATCTGCGATCAAATAAAAAAAAAAGCGGGTGGCTCCTGCCCATCTTTTGGATTAAGCCTCCGGCTGGGCCAAATCCCGGGGGCATGTTTAATAATAATGTGGGGGTGCCCCCACGCCCTGGGAATGCCAACTCCCCGGGGCAACCAAGTAAACTGAGGTGAGGGAGGACCTTTATGGCCTCCCCCGCAGCCCCGGGGACCACCACCTCCACTGGGCTTTATCTATAATGGAAGCAGGGTGCCGCACGGACCCCCCTGCAGCCCCAGGGACCACCACCTCCCTGGGGAATTCTTCAAAATAAATGCAGACCAGCTTGTTGGGAAATGTTGGAAATAACGTGGATGAAATGCTGTGCATAGATGATCAATGCACAGAACTGAGTAGTGAGTTGACAACACAATAACTGCAATCATCATAAAACCCAAAGTTCATCCCTAAATGTGCAGTTCACGCGGTACCAGCAGTGTAAGATTGCTAAATATCTAAATAATGCTTTCACTGCATAGACTGACAAGGTGTGCTCATCCCTGAAATGCCCACTATGGGACATCCAGATAGTAGGGAGTACTTACATATGGCCACTCCAACTTTTAGAGTTAATATGTAAATGGTGTGCAGGTCACCAGAGTGTGCAACGGATGATAAATCAGTTAAGAGGAGAGATGTGGTGACCGTGTTTGAGGGGCGCATCACAGAGACGTGCACGTCAGATGATATTGTTTGTGAATTTTCGAGTTGCCTTCTGAAGGCACAGTGGGCAGAGAGAGAACACAGCAGAAAGAAACTAACTGCCAAGGAAATAGGCAGGGAGGAGGCGGAGCCATAAACCAGTGCGTCCAAGTCCAAGAAAGGCGTGAGCTCGAGTCCTCTCTGAAGTTAAAATGCTGAGTGAAGGACAACAGTCCAGGCAAGTATGAAGACTTTATCCAGAAATAGGAAGGACCTCAGAGAGAGCGGTGGGTAATTGACCACTCCCCAATGGCTGGGAGATCCCAACGACCCACTAAGCAGGCTCGCGCGCAAGCGGGCTGTCGTGTGGGCTCCGCGTGGTGAGCGCTGTGCTGGTCTTGTGGACTCCACGCGACACAACATGTGTCTATATGTCTGTGTGCCTATGTGCTTCAGTTTCTACATGGATATCTGTATCCTATACATGTCTATATTCTGTAACTATATTGAATCACACTGTTGGCCCTGAGTTCCTGGACAGCACTCCATTGACTGTGGCGAAGTCTGAACTTTACAAATGGCCACATACATACATACACCCAGGTCTGTTTCTCAGTTCTCATATGTGCTTGACTGTCTACATGCTTGTGTGTCAGGGTGTCTGTATGTATGTTGGTCTGTGTGCAAGCATGGACCTCTGTGTATGGATTCATGTATACCTCTTAGGGTGTATGTCCTTGGTGTGTGTTGGTCTGTGTGCCCTTGGTGTGTTTTGGTCTGTGTGCCCTTGGTGCTTGTTGGTCTGTGTGCCCTTGGTGCGTGTTGGCCTGTGTGGAAGCATGGACACCTGTATGCATAGATTCCTGTATGCCTCTTGGTCTGTGTACCCTTGGTGTTTGTTGGTCTGCGTGCCCTTGATGTCTGTTGGTCTGTGTGCCCTTGGTGCATGTTGGTCTGTGTGCCCTTGGTGCATGTTGGTCTGTGTGCCCTTGGTGCGTGTTGGTCTGTGTGCCCTTGGTGCATGTTGCTCTGTGTGCCCTTGATGTGTGTTGGTCTGTGTGCCCTTGATGTGTGTTGGTCTGTATGCAAGCAAGGACACCTGTATGCATAGATCCCTGTATACCTCTTGGTCTGTGTTCCCTTAGTGTGTGTTGGTCTGTGTGCCCTTGGTGTGTGTGATCTCTGTGCCCTTGCTGTTGTGCCTTTATGTCTGTTGGTTTGTGTGCATTGGATCATGTATGTTGTTTGGTGTGTACGTAGATAAACTTCTATGTCTATCTGTGTGATTGGAAGTTGTGGATTTGTCTCCAGGCACTAAATAAAATCTGAATCTCGCTCAGTTTGCAGCGATTTCACAAGTGTTCACACCTTCGCACTTTAGTTAATATCAGCTATATGAGTAAGATAGTCAATAAAGTTAAATTTTCAGCCTTGAAAAAGCACCAGGCTATCGAGCCACTGGGAGTGATACAAGTGATATCTGTAAAGACAGAAACCACCCAACAAACAATACAAAAGCATTATCCTGCAGACCTCCAAGAGACCATTCATTCATAGGAATAAGACAAGAAGACGAGGAAGGACCACAAAAGAAACAATGTTGACCTGTAGCCCAAACCCAACGCATGGACTACCGAGTAATCAAGGTATATGAGCTGACAAGGAGGGTTCTGTTGCTACTCCACCTCAGCTCTTTATAAAGTAAGACATTCAAGAGTCTTTGGTTGTGAACGATTGTTTTAATGTAAGGATGTTTTTCCCCTCCTACCTCAAGGGTCAGCGTTCAAACCTGACTCAAAAGCCACACCTGAGACTTTGCTGAGGACTCATTACCCCCTCATATGTCCTCCTTGTCTCAGTCCTTACATAAGGGAGGCAAAGCTAGAATTTCTTTTATGTTTATTATATAAACCCCTCCCACCCACCGCCATGCCTGTTTTTTTCGCTGTCCGACGTGCTGTCGGAGCGCTGGTTTTCTTCCTCCGTGTCGGGCCTGCGAAGCAGGGAGTGTTTACTTTTTCATTATGTATTTTTATTTTGTGTGTGATTTTTATGACGCTGGCCTTACCGGTGTTACGGTCGGTCGCGTCCCTGCTCTGTTTTCCGACGCGCTCCCAGCACATGTGCTTGGCTGGGGCAGGGAGCTTTCTTTGCGTTCAGTTGATGGGCCGTTCCGGTGCTGCGGGCTTCCAGCAGCACCCGGCTCCCGTGGCCATGTCTTGTATGTATGTGGCTGTGGGGGAGGCGGCGGGGCTGTCTTTTTGGCAATTCAAGTGTCATGGATTTTGAGACTTGATTGCTGAGAGGCGGTATTTATTGGGAGTTGCTGGGCGCTTCCTCTTTCTCTGTTGGTTCCCGTTTGGTGCTTGTACCTTCAGCCTTGGCCATGGGGGATGAGGATTCAGTCCTGGTGCCTGCCAAGTCTCTTTCCAAACAGAATAATGTGCAGGACCTGCAGGATGATGATCTGTTGCAGATTTCCATGTCGGATTTGCAGGATTTGATCAATTCTGCTGTTCAAGCTGCACTGCTTGAGCCTTCAGCCAAGAAATCTAAAGGGGAGGAGGATGAGGACTGGGACAATTCCCTTAAGGGGAAATATATCCAGGGTAAAGTTTTTTTCGGACATGTTGGCCCATATTTGTGAGGTCCTGGGATTTGATCCTAAATCTTTGGTGGATGATGGTTTTTACTCCCAATATAGTACCTCAGTGGTGGATGACTTGCCTTTACATGATGTCATTAAAGATATTCTGGCTAAGGAATGGCTTGAGGTCGAGAAGCAGGGGATTCCCTGCTTTTTGGGCAAGAGGTATCGCTTGGCGGAGTTTGATGTCCAGTTTCCTCAGGTTCCTAAGGTCAATTCTATTTTGTCCTCGATGGCTTCTTCCTCTTTTTTGTCTTCTGAGGAGGCTTCCCTTGCTCATCCAGATGAACAGAAGGTGGAGACGGCCTTGAAACATTCCTAGTCTGTGTCTCATTTTGGGATTCGGGCTAGCACTTACTCCGCCTATGCCTCCCAGGTCCTTATCAAGGATTTCGAGAAGTTGTTTGACTGTCTTCAGGATCTTGGGGATCCCACTCCTATCTTAGCACAGATGGAGGTCTTGGCGCAGTTTCTGTCCGATGTCACTTTTGATACGCTGTGGGCCTTCTCCTCGGCTGCCGGGGCAGCGGTGGCTGGTAGGCAGTCTCTGTGGACAAAGCCTTGGCGTCTTGAGGCTGCTCAGAAGGCCTTGATTCATAAACTGCCTTTTGAGGGTCCCCGGCTTTTTGGGGACGATTTGAACACAATGGTGCAGCGGTCTCCGGAAGAGAAGAAGTTGTTGAAGCTTTTTCAGTGTGTCCAGAAGAAGAAGTACTTTTTTCCATAAGCAGAACTTTCAGGGTGTTCTCTCCTCTTCACAGCCATTCGTGGACAGACTCGTGGTCGGGGAGCTGCGTTCCATAACAAGTCCTGGCCTCCGCAGCAGCAGCCTCGGGGTGCTGGGCAGAAGTGACTATGGCAAGGTGGGGGCTCGGCTCCGTTTATTCCTGGATCAATGGTCGACTCTGATTTCCAACCAGTGGGTCCTGTGGGTCATCGGTCAGGAGTACCAGATTCCGTTCCGGGGCCCTCCCCCTCTGACCTGTTATCAAGTTACTCCGTTGTCAAGAGACCTCGTGAAGAGGACTGCTATGTTGTCAGGAGTGGGCATGTGGGGTGGGCGGAATTTGCGTAGTCGCGCTACGCAAAGCTCCGCGAAACGGTAAAAAATCTCCGCGAGCACGCAAAAGTTCCGCGAACAAGCGGAATTGCTTGTTCCGCCCGTTTGCGATGCTTTTTTCCTGTTCGCGAACGCTGTTTGTGTGCTCGGGGAGAAATATCTTGCGAACACGCATTTTGAAAGCGCGAACAAGCAAAAAATTCTGCGAAGCCGCGGATCGCGGAATTTTGAGTAATTCCGCGTTCTCCGCGGAACGCGAAATTACCCAAATTCCTCAAATTCCGCGGGTGGAACAGAATTTACCGCCCAGGCCTAGGCATGTTGTTGGCGAAGGGCGGTGTTCTCCTGGTTCCAGAGGCGGAACAGGCCTGGGTTTCTATTCCATGCTCATCTTGGTCCCAAACCCCGATGGTTCATATCGCCCGATTCTAAATCTCAAGGCTCTGAACAAGTTGGTGCAGCTGGATCACTTTAGGATAACCACTTTGCAGCCCATCATTCCCCTCATCCAAGAGGGCGATTTTCTGGCTTCTCTGGACTTAGAAGACGCCTATTTTCATGTCCTTGTCCATCCTGGAAGCTAGTAGTTCCTGAGGTTTGCCGTGAACGGGGTCCATTACCAGTTTCAGGTGTTGCCTTTTGGCCTCTCTGCTGCTCCCTGGACTTTTACCAAGGTATTGGCTCCTGCTGTGGGGGTTTTGCAGCTTCAGGGTTTCTCTGTGTTTCCCTATATTGATGATTGTTTGATCTCTGCTTCCTCCCTTCCTGAGGCTCTTCTGGCAGTGGAGGTGACCATGGACATGTTCCAGGGTCCGGGGTTCAAGCTGAATCTGGCGAAGTCTCATCTGGTCCCTGTTCAGAGACTGTAGTTTATCGGGGGACTTTTCTACACCTTGTTGGGGGCGGTGTTTCTCCCTCCTGCTCACATCTCTTTCCTACAGCTTCTTCTGCGGGACCTGCTGAGTCGACCGTCTGCTCCGGCTCAGGCTTGGTTGCGGGTCCAGGGGTTGATGGCTGCGACCTCGGCTGTGATCCCCTGGGGTCGCCTGCACCTCAAGCCTTTGGTGAATCATCTCTTGTCTCTTTGGGACCCCTCCCATGCAGGTTACAACTCTCTGGTTCCTCTCTCCCCTGTTCTGGTTAGGGACTTGGGCTGATGGCTTTGCACTCCCAATCTGGAAAAGCGGGTCCGTTTTCAGCTTCCTTCTCCCCTGCTGTTGACGCCCGACGTAAAGTCTTTGGGGATGGGGGGCCACGTTGGGGTCTTTGGAGGCCAAGGGACAGTGGTATCGGGCGGACAGTGCCCATTCCTCGAATTGGTGGGAGTTTGCGACCGTTTGTCAGGCGATACTGTTCTTTCAGGTTCCCCTCCAGGGGGTCGAATCTGTTGGTTCGTACCGACAAACAGGTGACTCGCTGTTACTTGAACCGCCAAGAGGGGACCCAGTGCGAGTCTCTGAATTTGCTGTCTTTCATGATTTGTGCCTGAGTGAAATCTCACCTGTCAGCCTTGAGGGCTGTTTACATTCAGGGTCACCTGAACTTTCATGCGGACAGCTTGAGTCGAAACCTTCCATCCTCGGTTCTGTTCCATCTGTCTGTTCCCCTATTCCGGGACCTTTGTCTTCGGATGGGGACGCCTTGGATCAACCTTTTTGCTTCCCCGCACAACTCCCTCCTCCCTCGGTTCTGTCCAGAGCTGGTTTGTCCTCAGGCATGGGCAGTGGATGCCCTCTCAATTCCTTGGCCCCCGGGCCTTCTGTATGCCTTTCCGGCCCCATTCCCCTTCTCCAGAGGGTGCTGCAGAAGATTCGGGTGGAGAAGGTGTCTGTTCTCCTGATTGCTCCTTTTTGGCCTCGCCGCCTTTGGTTCCCACTGTTGATGCGGCTGTCCGGGGGCGGGTTTGTCCGGCTTCCCGTGATTCCGTCTCCGCTTCAGTTCCTACTTCTGTCCTTGCCTCGTCTCCGTCAGTTAAAACCGATGGCCTGGCCCTTGAACGTTTGACGTTGGGGCCTTTGGGTTGTTCTTCCTTGGTGGCCTGTGATATCCAGCGTTCCCGTAGGCCTTCTATCCTTAAGAGTTACAGTAAACATTGGGGTTCTTTTGTCACTTGGTGTACCTCTCATGGCGTGGATCCTGTGGTTGGTGATCCGGCCTCTATTCTTAAGTTTCTCAGGGATGGTTTTTTGAAAGATCTTCCCCCTTCTACTGTGTCTGCTCAGTGGGCAGCTGTTCGGGCGTGTAGGGGTCCGGGGGCCTCCATGGAGGGTATTGCTCCTTTGGTGAGTCAGCTCCTGCGGAATTTTTGGCTTCGTCGTCTGGTCACTCCTGTGATTGTGCCCTCTTGGGATTTGCCGACTGTTCTGAGGGGTCTACAGTTGTCCCCTTTTGAGCCTTTGTTGGAGGCGGATTTGCTGTGGCTATCTGCTAAATTGGCCTTCTTGTTGGCCATCACCTCTGCTCGGCGGTTGGGTGAGTTGGGAGCCTTGCTTGTTTCCTTTCCTTATTTGCAGTTCTTGCAGGACAGGGTGGTGTTGCGGCTTGACCCGGCTTTTCTCTCTAAATTTTTTCCAAGTTCCATTAGCAGCAGGAGGTGGTTCTTCCTGATTTTCCTGGGGATGGGGATGCTCTTGTTCCTTCGATCTTGGATGTTCGCCGAGCCCTTCAGGTTTACCTCCAACGTACCCAGGGTTTTCGTCTTTCTCCTGCCCTGTTTGTCTCCTGTGGTGGTGGTGTGGCTAAGGGGAAGAAGGTGTCTACTTCCACCATCAGTCGGTGGGTGCGTTTGGTGGTTTGCCAGTCCTATAAGTCTGTGGGTTTGCCTCCTCCAGCTCAGGTTCAGGGGTGTTCTACGCTATCTGTGTCCGCTTCCTGGGCTGAGGCGGCGGGGGTTTCTATCCTGGAGATTTGTAGAGCGGCTACCTGGCAGTCACATCATACTTTTGTCCGGCATTATCACCTTGATGTCTTGCATGCCTCTGTGGACAATTTTGCTGTTGGCATTATGAACGCTGCTGTGTGTTAATCATGTATTTGATTAAACTTTTGTATTTCTGCATGAATCTCTGGTGTTGTGTGTTTTCTTGATATTTTTTTGCTTGTGAGGCCCTCACTTATGTAAGGTCTGGGACGGGGAGGACATATGAGGGGGTAATGTTTCGTTACTTACCGGTAAACTTCATTACTCCGATTAAGGTCCTCCTTGTCCCAGTCCTGTTCCCTCCCTCCCTCCCGCTGTGGTTGTATCTGGTCTTGCTGATAACAGGCATGGCGGTGGGTGGGGTTTATATAATAAACATAAAAGAAATTCTAGCGTTGAAACTAGCCTGTCGGGAGGCAGGATTGCCTCACTTCTGTAAGGACTGGGACGAGGAGGACCTTAATCAGGGTAATGAAGATTACAGGTAAGCAACGAAACAATACCTGGGCCTGACTCAGAGATTTGAAGCAGGTTAAGATCTGTGGATTCCTGGTCACTGCACAAACCCGTCATTGGCAAAAACACCATAATCCAGATTATTGCAGCAGTATTACACGATGGAGGTGGTACGGCTGCTTTACTGAGACACTACAATGCGTTCTGTTGGGTGTCGCAACGGCTTTGCGTGAGGAACGGTGTTTGAAGGCCACACTACATATGAAGGATCAATGAATGGTCTGTGGAAATCTATAGGAGTGCGGGCCTATGGTGCCTTCATTTCGCACCCCTGTGCACACTGATGAAATAAACAACACACAACAACAACTGTATATTCAAAGTCATATATCTTAAAACAAAATGTTTTCATATGCAGCTGTCACACATAAAAAATAACCAAAGCAATTGCGACACCCAACAGAACGCATTGTAGTCTACAACATAGTGTACCGGGGTTCTGAGGGACACAGGGCAACCCCATTATTTTTATGGTTTCTGGGAAACTGGCACAATTTATGTCACTGCTCTGCTCTAACTCAGGCTCCGGGACTAAAGTTGGCTGCTTTCATTCTGTTCTTTCACTGGGAAGCGCCCGAGACCCGCCGAAAGTGAGTGCTGCAGGGATGTCCCTCGCAGTGACCGAGAGTGGTGTGGCTTCCCTCGCGTGCCGCCCACCTGCCTATGAAAGGACACGTGGGTGGAGGGAACGGCCTTTAGAACTATGGGGACGACCTCCACCCAGGTCATTATGGACACTGTTTCCAGTCCTCGACTTCAGGGTGACATCCTAATGTATTCTGGATGTTGTAGTCTTGTTTTCTTTCCACTGAACTAATTAGAGTAACACACTTGGGGGCTTATTTACAAGCCCCTTTTGCCTCCACAGCCTCACTTTTTTTAGCGTTCTGGTGGCGTTGCGCCATTCCCCATATTTACAAGGTGGCACTAAGCCACTTAACGTGGCTTAACACCACATTGTAAATATGCCCCTTTCCGCCGCAGTCCTCTGTGACAAAGGGGAGTGCAATGGGTGTTGCTGTGGGCGTTCCACCGCAACACCCATTGGTTTTTGACACTGCCCCAGGAGGAGAAATTATTAATTTCTCTTTGTTTTCTCCTCTTTTCTCCTCTTTCTAAGCGCTGCATTCTTCAGCACACAAAGAAACAGCAAATCGCCATTATTGATTGTTTATGTGTAGGAACTCATCCCTTCATGCACATAAACAATCATTTCCTGCATCTCAGGCACCCTTGCAACATGGCAGCAGGGGGCCTGCGCTGGTGCTAGGCAGCGTTTTTTGTGCCAGTGCTAGGGGAAACACAGGGGTGCACAGTATTTTTGTAAATACAGCTCATCCCGGTGTTTTAAAAATCTTGGAGCGCTGCATTGCCAAATTTGGCGTAGCACCGCGCTCTGACAGTTTTTTGTAAAAATGCCACTTAGAATCAATGATTTGTAGGTGAAATGTTGAGGACCAGAGACAGGGTCCGTAGTGACCTGTGTGAGGGGGTTGTCACCCTATCTACAACCCCATAACCTTCGCCTCAAACTGGGAGGGAACTTCTAAAGACTTTTCCAAAACCTGTGAGGTCACATCTTTTATTCAGGCAACTGGGCAAGCCTTGTGCAAGCACCTCGGAGATGCAATGGATTTCTGTAGAACAGTATGCTATAGAAACATTAAATACAGCACAGTATATAAACTATAATAAATACACGAACTCCAACCCTTTTTCCTCGTCCCTCCTCTCTGCTCAGTCCTGTCTCCACAGCTCACTCTCAGCCCTTTTCCTCGTCCCTCCTCTCTGCTCAGTCCTGTCTCCACAGCTCACTCTCAGCCCTTTCCCTCGTCCCTCCCCTCTGCTCAGTCCTGTCTCCACAGCTCACTCTCAGCCCTTTCCCTCGTCCCTCCTCTCTGCTCAGTCCTGTCTCCACAGCTCACTCTCAGCCCTTTCCCTCGTCCCTCCCCTCTGCTCAGTCCTGTCTCCACAGCTCACTCTCAGCCCTTTTCCTCGTCCCTCCCCTCTGCTCAGTCCTGTCTCCACAGCTCACTCTCAGCCCTTTCCCTCGTCCCTCCCCTCTGCTCAGTCCTGTCTCCACAACTCACTCTCAGCCCTTTCCCTCGTCCCTCCCCTCTTCTCAGTCCTGTCTCCACAGCTCACTCTCAGCCCTTTCCCTCGTCCCTCCCCTCTTCTCAGTCCTGTCTCCACAGCTCACTCTCAGCCCTTTCCCTCGACCCTCCCCTCTTCTCAGTCCTGTCTCCACAGCTCACTCTCAGCCCTTTCCCTCGTCCCTCCTCAGTCCTGTCTCCACAGCTCACTCTCAGCCCTTTCCCTCGTCCCTCCCCTCTGCTCAGTCCTGTCTCCACAGCTCACTCTCAGCCCTTTCCCTCGTCCCTCCTCAGTCCTGTCTCCACAGCTCACTCTCAGCCCTTTCCCTCGTCCCTCCCCTCTGCTCAGTCCTGTCTCCACAGCTCACTCTCAGCCCTTTTCCTCGTCCCTCCTCAGTCCTGTCTCCACAGCTCACTCTCAGCCCTTTCCCTCGTCCCTCCTCAGTCCTGTCTCCACAGCTCACTCTCAGCCCTTTCCCTCGTCCCTGCTCAGTCCTGTCTCCACAGCTCACTCTCAGCCCTTTCCCTCGTCCCTCCTCAGTCCTGTCTCCACAGCTCACTCTCAGCCCTTTTCCTCGTCCCTCCTCTCTGCTCAGTCCTGTCTCCACAGCTCACTCTCAGCCCTTTCCCTCGTCCCTCCCCTCTGCTCAGTCCTGTCTCCACAGCTCACTCTCAGCCCTTTCCCTCGTCCCTCCTCTCTGCTCAGTCCTGTCTCCACAGCTCACTCTCAGCCCTTTCCCTCGTCCCTCCTCTCTGCTCAGTCCTGTCTCCACAGCTCACTCTCAGCCCTTTCCCTCGTCCCTCCTCAGTCCTGTCTCCACAGCTCACTCTCAGCCCTTTCCCTCGTCCCTCCTCTCTGCTCAGTCCTGTCTCCACAGCTCACTCTCAGCCCTTTCCCTCGTCCCTCCCCTCTGCTCAGTC